>JAFVLL020024897.1:40000-54450 GCA_021397915.2 Tor tambroides | reverse complement strand
ACTACAAAAATTATATATATATATATATATATATATATATATATATATATATATATATATCCTAACAGCAGTCTTTGTCATTTTTATTAATGTATAAATTTTATTATGTATCCATGCATTTTTATTTTTATGCATTTTTATTTATTATTTTTTTGTTGATTGGACAAAAATATTTTAGAAAAAATAATTAAACAGCAATGTTTGTTTTTATTTTTATGTTTTAATTATTAAATAATTTTTGCCTTTTTATTTACATGTTTTTAATAATAGATGATAGATAGACGGATGGATGGACGGATGGATGGACGGATGGATGGATGGATGGATGGATAGATAGATACATTTTTATTTATTTAGAAAAGATCTATCTATCTATCTATCTATCTATCTATCTATCTATCTATCATCTACACTTATGGGATGTGAGAAATGGCATATTTGCTGTCTGTCTGAATAGAGTCTGCTGAGCTAAGAGCAGTGTGTTAATATCCTCTGTTCACTCTCTCTCAGGTCAGTCGATTCAGCTTCGCAGTTTGCTGAGAGCCAACGAGACGTTTTCTGAATATCTGACGAACAGCCTTTCGGTGCCAAACACAACCGCTGCGAGCCTGATGAGGGCGAGAGTTCGGCTCGGACAGGTACGTCATCCACCGGGACAGAGAGATAAAGAGACGCTGTGTGTTTGAGTTCAGCCTGGAGGAGATCCAGCATCTCTTAATGAAGAACCAGCCGAGAGGCCAGACGCTCGCTGACTCCAACTTCAAACACCAAACTCTGAAGCACTGGAAATATTCATGCGAACGCTTGTGTTAAGAACCATATCATTTTCAACATGAATCATCAGGTTTCAACTGTGAAATCAATCAGTTTGTTAATTTATTAAAAGTTTAACAAAAATGAATGTTTAGAGCCCAACTAAATCAGTTTTATTTTTTTATTTTTCTGTTTTCTGTTTTAATTTCTCTGGATTTCACTTTAATGGTTTCATTAAATTTTAATAATCGAAAAGTAATTTAATTCATAACAATTTAACAATTTAATAATACATATTCTTTTAATAATAAGGCCCTATGAAATATTTGACTTTTTTCAAACATTCTATGCTGCCTGTTTTAATTGAATTAATTAAAAATATAACCCCAGTGGAATTAATGGAATTTAATTAAATTCCTTTGAATTTATAACCAGTGATTTCCCAAAAACAGGCCAGTTTAAAAACCAGGCCAACAGTTTAATTTATCTTTTAAATTGTAATAAAATGAAAATTTAACATGGCTAAACTGAAGTTTTATTATATTTATTATAATTTGAAATCCATCCTGTTGTAGTAAGCACAATTATTTTATAGAAATAACTCATAAGGCTTTAAATAATGGTTATTTGACCATTTCAGATACTAATCAAATGAGCAAGTTTCAGCATGGATCATTAAGGTTTAAAAATGAACAAACTGATATATTTCACAGTTGAAACCTTGTGTTCACTATGAAAATTAAAAATGCAACTTCATGACTAAAAAACTTGCCTTCTCTAAATCGACTTTGACCTTTGATTTTACAGCAGCTGGCCCTATAACTAATCGATTGTGATATGTGTGCTGTTGTGCTCAGCTGCCTGCGCTGTCGACTGACAGAGATCTGCGCTCTGTTCTCTGCGGCCCATCCATCGACCGCATCCTGGAGTTCAATTCAGCCAATCAGAAAGAAGAGTTTCAGAACGTCACATGCTCCCTGACAGCCAATCAGCTTCTTCAGGCCAGACGAGCGTTCACGCAGAATCTGGACAACATGAAGCTCCTGAATGCAGTGAGTGGCAGCACTTTATTTCTATGAGTGGGTGTTTTTTTTTTTTTTACACATTTTATGATTACGTTCACGTAAATTTACAGCAAAATATGAATTTTGAATTTGTCTTGTTTTTCAAATAAATAAATAAAATAATAATAATAGTAGCATCATTAAAAAATTGACTCAAAATGATGTAAAATGTGACCCTGGACCACAAAACCACAAAAATAAGTGTCAATTTTTCGAAATTTAGATTTATACATCATCCGAAAGCTGAATAAATAATCTTTTCATTGATGTATGGTTTGTTAGGATCAGACAATATTTAGCAGAGATACAACTATTTGAAAATCTGGAATCTGAGGGTGCAAAAAAAATCTAAATATTGAGAAAATCTCCTTTAAAGTTGTCCAAATGAAGTTCTTAGCAATGCATATTACTAATCAAAAATGAAGTTTTGATATATTTATGGTAAGAAATTTACAAAATATCTTCATGGAACATGATCTTTACTTAATATCCTAATGATTTTTGGCATTTAAGAAAAATGGATAATTTTGACCCATACAATGTATTTTTGGCTATTGCTACAAATATACCCCAGCGACTTAAGACTGGTTTTGTGCTCCAGGGTCACAAATGTTCATGAAATGTTATTTGACACTTCTTTACTGTAAATGTGCTTTAGTTCTCATAAAATTAAGAAAAGTCAAGAAGTGTCAATGTGAAATTTAATAATGAGAAATATATATATATATATATATATATATATATATATATATATATATATATATATATATATATATATATTTACAGTATTGATGAGAAATTATATTTAAATATATCATTGTATTTAATTTCTAAGAACATATAATCTGAGAATGACCAATATTAACCTCATTGGAATTACTGTAATTTAATTAAATTCCTTGATTTTATAACTCATAATCACTCAAAAACAGGACACATTTATAAAACCTACATATTTATAAAAAAAAAAAACAACATCGGAACAACATAAATGATTATATATATATATATATATATATATATTTATATTATCATTTTACTTGCGTAAACTTGCAGATTAAAGTAGTAAATTGTTTCTACCGCACGCAGACGTGTGTTTTGAGCGGTGAAAATGCTGTGAAATCAAGAGTGAGGAGCATGCAGCACAAAAAGCTCTCGGCCGCTCTTACAGAATAAAAGCATTAGCCGAAGCTCTGCAGATATATGGGACTGAATGGAGCATCCTCGAGGGAGCAGCGGGCGTCTGCGGGTCTGGCAGGGACGGGGTGTGTGTTCTGCTCTCTGAGCTCAATGAAGGGCAGTGCTGTACATTATACTGTATACAGTGTGAAGACTGTAGATCGAGCAGCGCTGCATGCTTAAGTCCTTCATCAGACAAGCTCATGCAGTTCACATAAGATTCTTTTATTTTTTTTTTTAATAAGTGTGTGTATATATATATATACACACACACACAGGTGCATCTCAATAAATTAGAATGTCGTGGAAAAGTTCATTTATTTCAGTAATTCAACTCAAATTGTGAAACTCGTGTATTAAATAAATTCAGTGCACACAGACTGAAGTAGTTTAAGTCTTTGGTTCTTTTAATTGTGATGATTTAGGCTCACATTTAACAAAAAACACACCAATTCACTATCTCAACAAATTAGAATACTTCATAAGACCAATAAAAAACATTTTTAGTGAATTGTTGGCCTTCTGGAAAGTAAGTTCATTTACTGTATATGTACTCAATACTTGGTAGCGGCTCCTTTTGCTTTAATTACTGCCTCAGTTCGGCGTGGCATGGAGATGATCAGTTTGTGGCACTGCTGAGGTGGTATGGAAGCCCAGGTTTCTTTGACAGTGGCCTTCAGGTCATCTGCATTTTTTGGTCTCCTGTTTCTCATTTTCCTCTTGACAATAGCCCATAGATTCTCAATGGGGTTCAGGTCTGGTGAGTTTGCTGGCCAGTCAAGCACACCAACACCATGGTCATTTAACCAACTTTTGGTGCTTTTGGCAGTGTGGGCAGGTGCCAAATCCTGCTGGAAAATGAAATCAGCATCTTTAAAAAGCTGGTCAGCAGAAGGAAGCATGAAGTGCTCCAAAATTTCTTGGTAAACGGGTGCAGTGACATTGGTTTTCAAAAAACACAATGGACCAACACCAGCAGATGACATTGCACCCCAAATCATCACAGACTGTGGAAACTTAACACTGGACCTCATGCAACTTGGGCTATGAGCTTCTCCACCCTTCCTCCAGACTCTAGGACCTTGGTTTCCAAATGAAATACAAAACTTGCTCTCATCTGAAAAGAGGACTTTGGACCACTGGCCAACAGTCCAGTTCTTCTTCTCCTTAGCCCAGGTAAGACGCCTCTGACGTTGTCTGTGGTTCAGGAGTGGCTTAACAAGAGGAATACGACAACTGTAGCCAAATTCCTTGACACGTCTGTGTGTGGTGGCTCTTGATGCCTTGACCCCAGCCTCAGTCCATTCCTTGTAAAGTTCACCCAAATTCTTGAATTGATTTTGCTTGACAATCCTCATAAGGCTGCGGTTCTCTCGGTTGGTTGTGCATCTTTTTCTTCCACACTTTTTCCTTCCACTCAACTTTCTGTTCCCCATGATTGTGTAGCCTAGTGAACCAAACTGAGAGACCATTTTGAAGGCTCAGGAAACCTTTGCAGGTGTTTTGAGTTGATTAGCTGATTGGCATGTCACCATATTCTAATTTGTTGAGATAGTGAATTGCTGTGTTTTTGTTAAATGTGAGCCTAAATCATCACAATTAAAAGAACCAAAGACTTAAACTACTTCAGTCTGTGTGCATTGAATTTATTTAATACACGAGTTTCACAATTTGAGTTGAATTACTGAAATAAATGAACTTTTCCACGACATTCTAATTTAATGAGATGCACCTGTATATATATATATATATATATATATATATGCTATGTGTGTGTGTGTGTGTGTGTGTGTGTGTGCAGCTACCAATGCGATATGATGCAATACGATTCACCCCTGTTACGATGCAGTGTGATCCAATTCGGTGCAGTACGATGCAATGGAGATCACTTTTAATGCCTCGAGGCCTGTTTCATAAAACAAGTTTACCAAATAAAAGAATTAAAATAAAAGGCATTAAAAGTGATCTCCACTGCATCGTATTGCATCGAATCGGATCACACTGCATCATAATCGTATCTCATCGCATCTGTAGCTGCTTCATATCGTATCGTTGGCTATGCATCGAGATGCGTATCGTATCGCCTCAGTCATGAGATGCACATTCCTAATACACACACACACACACACACACACACACACAATTTTTTTTCTCTCAAATTTTCCCCAAATTAATTTTTTTCTCTTAATTTTTTTTCTGGATTCTGTTATTTTCCTGGTTTAACTTTTCTAGATTTATTCTAGATTATGCTTTAACAGTTAAATTAAATGTTAATCATCAAAAAGCTTTTCTAACAAATTGTAATTATGAAACGTATACAGTCTAATGACAATTTAATAAAAGTTTACATAAAATTACATTTTTAGGGCCGTTTGAAATCTGTTTTATTTTCTCCAAATTCAGTGTTTTTATTTGACATTTTTCTTAATTCCATTTTAATGGTTTAATTAAATTTTAATAATCTAAAACTGCTGTCTAATTAACTAAATTTATAAAAAAACTTTTTTTATAAAATTATAAATAAATAATGAAACAATATAATATATATATATATATATTTTTTTTAGGATTCATGATTTAATACAAATTTACTATCTAAATAGTAATAAAATAAAGGCATAAATATTAACAATTTAACAAATCTTTAATGCAATTTAATATGAAATTTAGATTTAATGTAATCTTGAAATTTGTTCTAAAATGCAATTAAATGAAACTTTAAGGTAATCTTTTAATAATTTTTATTATTTTATTATTATTTTATTATTGTTAATTTTTTTTTTAATTATTTTAGTATATTCTATTGTACAGTGGTAGTATATTTCAGTCATAGTTTTTTTTAAATTAAACTGAACTTTTATTATAATTTGAAATCCATCCCACTGTTTTATAGATATAACTCTGAAAAAAGGGACTCTAGCGTGCCACTTGTGGATAGTTTAGTGTACTACTAGACACTAATTTGGAAATTATTTGACAACTTATCATTTATATTTTAGAAAGTATATTGTAAGTAAATATAATATAAATTTTGCTTAGACTAAAAATGTTTACAACCAAAAAGTGAAATGTTCAGTAATATTAATAAGTACTAAATAAATTAAATGCTAAAACAATAAAAAAAGCAATACTGAACGAACTGCATTGTTGTCTTAATTGGGATAAAATGAATGTAGTTTATAACAGGACTTTAAAACTCAACATTGTGATTTCTCTATTTTATTTTTGACACACAAACATGTTTCTGCAGACAGATTTGCAGTAGTTTGTGAATTATGAAGGACAATATAAAATGCTTACAGCTGCCCTCGGCCTCTTCCTACACGTTCAACCATTACTTCTCATATTGATGACATTTATCAGCCGCTCTCATCCTGAAGCGCTTCGGCGTCGCTGTGGTTTCACGGATGTGAAGCTGAAGCATAAATGTTCTCCAGACTGAATGAAGAAAAAGCCATTTGCAGCGTAATCCCTGCGCAAATAAATACTTAAACACACACACACACACACACACGTCTTTCCCTCTAAAGTAATGCTATTGAGTGTGTGAAGGTCACAGCGATAGACACAGAGATAGCGGCGGCTAAGAGGCCAGTGAATGGGACTTTATTAAGGTTGTTTTAACTGCTCTGAGAATAAACTCTGGAAATCTAATGATCTTTATAGATTTAGCCGAACTTGACTTCACTTCAGTAATACAGTCTTAATCTTTGGCTCCGTGAGGCAGAACCCACGTAATACACAATTAAGCTCAGAAGAAATCAGTGATACTAAAATGAGATACTAATTTTTTCTTCTCCTGATTCAGCTTCCATTAGCGCTGGGTCTGAACCGGATGGAGGTGGCCGCTCTGATGAGCCGAAGCAGCGCTAACATCGCTCCGCTCCTGACCGGGGTGAGTTCTGTCTCTCTGTGTTTTCAATCTTGTACGAAGCGTTTTGCAGGAATAAGACGCAATAGAGTGTCCCTTGAGTTTTTGCATTACGGGCACAAATCCCATGATGTGTCTTGTGAGAGCTTTTAAATATGATGCATCAACTCACCAACCAGACCTGCTCAGAAAATACTGTAATCATCTTCCATTTACACTGTTATCAATGTTTTATTATTATAAATATATATATATATATATATATATATATATATAGATATATATATATATAGATATATATATATTAGAAGAGCATTTATTTATTTATTTATTTATTTATTTTTAATTATTTATTTATCTTTTTTAATTCATCTAAATATATTTATTTATTTTATTGTATTTAATACTTATTGCTAGGAAATAACAAAATTATACATATAAACACAGAAAGTTTGGTAACAGGAAAAAAAAAAACAATATATCACTGAAATATAATAGAAAATCAAACATTATATACTTCATGTAGTTTGACATCCTGAGGCAGGCAATTTATTAAACATTTATTTTTGTTGTTTTTGAGTGTCTTCTGCTCACCAAAGCTACATTCATTGGACTAAAATTACAGTAAAAAACAGTGATAATGTGAAATATTATTTCAATTTAAACAATCTGTTTTCTAGGTGAATATCTGTTAAAATGTAATTTATTTCTGTGATCAAAGCTGTATTTTCAGCATCATTACTCCAGTCTTCAGTGTCACATGATCTTCAGAAATCATTCTAATATGATGATTTGCTGCTCAAGAAACATTTCTGATTATTATCAATGTTGAAAACAGTTGTGCTGCACAATATTTTTGTGGAAACTGAGATACATTTTATTTTTCAGTATTATTTAATGAATACAAAGTTCAACCGAACAGCATTTATTTGAAATAGAAAACTTCTGTGACATTATTAATGTCTTTACTATCACTTTTGATTAATTTAATTTGTGCTGAATAAAATTATTATTTCCTCTTCCTTTTTGTGTATATAAATCGTGTGTTATTTTACTTCTGTTGCTATAGAGCACAACATTCAGGTTATGGAAGTGAAAGTCCCATTCGTTTTTCTCCGTAGAGAAATTAAGTTTGTTTAAATATTTCAAGGCAGAGCTAACATGAGCTCGGAGGCTGTAAAAGTCAATATAAAAAAGTGTTTAATTGTCATATTCCCAATGAAAATAATTCAGGAGACAAATCCATTAATCGCTGTAACCATGGATACAGGAATTGTGCAGGAAGACTAGACCGCGCACTCCCATAAAGCATTGCAAATGACGTAACGCAGCAGCACAGCCTCCAGTGGGTTCAGATCATTGCCAGTAATCGGCTGATGAGCGCTTTCATCTGTTTGCATCCACAAGAGAAGAGCACACGAGTGACGACAGTCTGCTGCAACATCTGAAGCATCCTGCGACACGCATTACAGGACCTCAGTCTGCTCAAGAGGTGTACAAAGCTCTTGTGGATGGTCCACCTCGCTCCTTTGCTAGTGCTCTGTTGATATCTAGATGGTTTGCTCCACATCTCTCAGCTATTGACTGCATGGTCATCTGAACTCCATCTTAATGCAACCTCAGTTTCTGCAGATGTCGTAACTTGTATTTAACATCTGAATGTAGAAGGTTTACAGAAACCCTGAAGTCTCACGAAATGTAATCTGCCCGTCAACAGGAAAAATAAGAAAGACAAAAGAATAGTTCACCCATGCTCTGCAGTGAATGGGTGCCGTCAGAATGAGAGTCCAAACAGCTGATAAAAACATCACAAGTAATCCACACCACTCCAGTCCATCTGTTAACACCTTGAGAAGAAAAACGCTGAAATAAATCCATCAAGATGTATTTAACTTCAAACCATTGCTAAAATATGAGTCCATTATATTGTTTTCTCCAGTGAAAAAGTGCATCTGCTGTTGTCTCTCACGTCAAAATCCAGCCACATATTTGTTTAGAGCAGTTTTGGACTGTTTTGGCTTGTAAACGGTGCTTGATCTGTGCAGATTTCTCTCCTGATTCAGACCAGACCACTTTTTCATTTTTTATTATGGATTATGGACTCGGATTTTGGCCGGTAGCAATGGTTTGAAGTTAAAAAATGCCTTAATGAAGGATTTGTTTCTTCCAAACACAGTTTTTGTCTTCTCAGGATGTTAACTGATGGACTGGAGTGGTGTGGATTATTGTGATGTTTTTTTTCAGCTGTTTGGACTCTCATTCTGACGGCACCCATTCACTGCAGAGCATCCACTGCTGAGCAAGTGATGCAATGCTGCAAACAAACTCATCTGCATCTTGGATGGTCTGAGGGTGTGTACATTGTCAGCAAATTTTAATAACGCGTAAACACTTGAATCTGACTATTTTCAAAAAGCACATGTGCGCTGCCACGATGCGTTTACAGAAGTTTTACAATTTACATGCATGCACACGATTAATTATCTCTCATCACTATTTCTGATAGTTTATACACCAAATAGTTTTCAGTGAGTTCTGGAACATTGTGAACACAGACGATCAATTATGAGGACCTGAACTAAATGTATTTTATAATCAGTGTCAAGGGTTTCAGATTGTACCTTTGTTTTGGATTCAGTAACGTCATTTTCAATGCTTCATGGGTTTTTCATTTCCTCACAAAAGAGCTGAAGTAGTCTTGGACCATTTCTCATCTTTTCTTGTTCAAATACTTTGTTGCAAATCAATGCGACTGTACATTTGTGAATTACATAATCGAATTTCTATATGCACTCAAGCTAGTTTTTATATGCAATAAACTTTTTACTTTACAGTATAAATCTTTAAATAAATTCCTTTTAAGTCAATACTTATATATTGTACTGCTGTACAATTAATCTGAGAGCTGGTTGGTTTGGTTCAAGGTTTAGATCTCTGTGGAGGAAATGAATGGGAAAACACTTCAGGAACCAAGGGCACTGAAAAAGTGGGCCGTCGCTGTTGCGCTCTATTCGCAGCGCTTCTCTGCAGTCCATTACACTGTTTGCATGCAAGTGGCCATATAAATAAAACCTGCTGGAAGTTTGCTGGAAAGTAATATACCGTCTCATTTAGCGTTAACACAACAGCTGTCACCTCCGTTCTGAGCGAACAGGCTTTATGTCTGTTATGCTCGTTAAGTGAGACTGAAACACAGTTTGCATTATGAAGGTGCCATCCTGATCACGCACCAAAAACCATTTCACCTTTCCAAGGTTTGGCATTAGTGGCTTTAGCCGCCGGGCCAACAGATGCAAAGCACAGATGGACTTATATTACACCGACACGCTGGGAACTAGACACGCATGGCATTAATTAATGACATTACACGCTGATATTCAGTTATGGGATGGACAAATATTCACTCAAGCGTATCTCACGAGTCTGCAGCAGCGGTGTGTTTTCATAATGTGTTTTTATTACGTCTTCCAGTCCGGACAAAAACAATGGGTCCACAAGGGCAGCATAAAGGCGAAATCTACATAATAAAATGAACTAAATGCACTACTGTTCAAAAGTTTGGATATTTTGGAAGAAATCAAAACTTTTGTTCAGCAGGAATGCATTAAATTAATCAAAAGTGACAGTAAAGACATTAATCAGTGTTGGGTGAAGTTACTTAAAGTAATGCATTATAATATCGCGTTACTCCCTAAAAAAAGTAACTAATTACTTTCTATTCATCAAAGAATCCTGAAAAAATAAAATGTATGACCGTTTCCACAAGAATACACAACTGTTTTCAGCATTGATAATAATCAGAAATGTTTCTTGAGCATATTAGAATGATTTCTGAAGGATCATGTGACACTGAAGACTGGAGTAATGCTGCTGAAAATTCAGCTTTGCACACAGCAGTCAATTACATTTTAAAGGGATAGTTCACCTAAAAATGAAAATTCTGTCATTAATTACTCACCCTCATGTCGTTTTTAAACCTGTAAGACCTTCGTTCATCTTTGGAACACAAATTAAGATATTTTTGATGAAATCCGAGAGCTCTCTGACCCTCCATAGACACCAAGCATACTTGCGTAGCAAGGAGATCGTTGAAATAATCCACGTGACATCAGTGGTTCAACCGTAATTTTACGAAGCTACGAAAATACATTTTGTGCGCAAAGAAAACAAAAATAAAGACTTTATTCAACAATTCATCTCCTCTGTGTCACATGGATACATTGTCTACGTTGTTTACGCTGTTTACACTTTGATCTGAATGAGAACAACGTATCTGCATGACACGGAGGAGATGAATTGTTGAATGAAGTCGATATTTTTGTTCACTGATGTCACATGGACTATTTTAACAACGTCTTTGCTACGTTTCTGAGCCTTGACCGTGGTAGTATGCTTGCTGTCTATGGGAGGGTCAGAGAGCTCTCGGAATGCATCAAAAATATCTTAATTTGTGTTCTGAAGATGAACGAAGTTCTTACGGGTTTGGAACAGCATTAAAGACAGAATCTTCATTTTTTTTGGGTGAACTATCCCTTTAATATATATATATATATATCACATAGAAAACAGCTATTTTAAATTGCAATAATATAATATTATTTTTGATCAAATAAACGCAGCCTTGATGAGCAGAAGCAACATTTCTGACATGGGGACTTTCCAGTTTGATGTTTTTTGTTCTCCACACAGATGTCTAACTTTAGGTCTTCGGCGCTGCTGAGTGCGGCAGACACGTTGGACTTCAGGTCGGATCCGCTCGGGAGCCTCTCTCAGCTGATGTGTGGAACAGACTTTAACATGACGAGCAGAGTTGCTGTGAGATCAGTGTCGACAGAATCAGACCAAAAAAACACACGCGCCGCAACAGCAGACAACACCAACACAAGCAACACTAACACCAGTAAGAGCTGATTCAGCAGTCGAACACCACACTTTAAATCAGACCAGTTACTTTCATTGTGTGACATGTTTCTCAGTGAAACTGAATAGTGGGCTTCATATTATACAAGCGGTTTATGCTATTATTAGTTAAAGTGCCCCTATTATGGATTTTTGAAAATGAGCTTTCATGCAGTGTGTAACACAGCTCTAAGTGAATGAAAACATCCTGCAAAGTTTTAAATCTGAAAGTGCACCGTGTATAACAAACTGTACTTGCGTATAATGCATATCATTCATGAAATAAAAGGTCACTTAAGTGTACTTAGAGAGAGGTTCTTTCATAACACACTTAAGTACACTTTTAAAAGTGACCTTTGTACTAATGTCAAATTAAAAGATTTACTTTAAAGTACATTTTAAGTCATTATGTTTTAATAATCTTTTGTCGTGTTTTAAAGTACACTTATTTTGATGTGTTGACTAACATACTAAAACACATGCAAAGCACTTGATTATCATTTTAACTGTAGTGTGTTACTCAATATTACATTTAAAGTTAACAGATTTTAAATATGCTAAATTGCAACTTTATCATAATAAATGCATACATAAGAATGTAAGTAAATAAATTACATTCAAGTTTTAATAGTAATGACATTAAAGTAGATTTTAGTTTGTCATAAATACTTGTCAGTATATTCAGCAATAAGTAATTACTTAAGTAATTATGACATTACCTATAAAGATGTACTTGGGTCCTACATCAAAATAAGTGTACTTTTTAAAGCACGACAAATGATTATTAAAACAATTATTTAAAATATACTTTTAAAGTAAAACTTTTAATTTGACATCATTGCAAACTGCACTTTTAAAAAGTGTACTTAAGTGTGTACTTTAGTCTTAATTAAGTGACTCAAAAAATCACTCTGAAGCGCAGCTAATTGCATTTAATATAAATTCAAACAATAATGCATTTCATTTGATTAAATTAACATGCAATTAGGCATCTGAAAACATGACATTCGGTTTGCACTTAAGTATGTTCGGTAACCTTTTATTTTAAGGTGTCCTTGTTATACATGTTACATGTCCTTACTATTATAATAACAATACATTATGCATAATTACATGCAAGTAACCCTAATCACTAAGTAGGCCTACTTAAGGATGCCTTAAAATAAATTGTAACCATATGTTCTTTAAAAGTGTATTTCTGTAATAAGTAATCTTTGTAAAAGCATGCTTAAGTGAAATACTTTTTTCACAAAAGATAGTCATTACTTTAAAAATGGTTATAGTTGTATGTGAGGACCGTAATCAAAATCATTACTCAGTGTTATTTCCCACTCCAGTGAGATGTTAAACATTCCCAGTGGATGGATCAGTTGGGTTTAACTGGTGAACCTAGTTAACTGGCTAGTGACTAGTTAAGTGAGCAGAAGGTGAGCGTTGCATCGGCGCCGGCGGGGCTGATGTTGTTTGTTTGTTTACAGCGGCTCCTGTGTTTGTACAGAACGCAGAATATCAGGAGGACCGAGCTAATTAGCGGCTCTGTTGGGCCGTTCCGTTAATTACCTTCTCTTTGAAACGGTAGTAAATAGGATTGGCTGTTTCTCCCCGAGCGCTTTCTGTTGTTCTGACACCGCAAATCACACAAACCGCACCGCATTGTGCTCGGCTCTGTGTGGATGGCTTCTCAGCCCTGTTGGCATGCTAATGGGATCACGCTTGCTTTCTGATTCGGCCGTGTTGGGATTGAACGCGCTGACGTCTCTCTGGTGGGAAAGCAAACAGATGCGTTATGAAATACAGATCACATCCGCTGTACATAATGAGGAGTTGAACTGCGTTGTGAGATTTGGCTGCGCTGTTGATCTTTCAGTAAATCTGCAGAACGCTCCTCCGGTGTGTCGTTGGATGCGTGTACACTAATAAAACAGTAGCAGTGAGTGCCACAGAAGTCATATGTCAGGAATCAGAGCGATTGCGTCTCTTTAATTCTCAGATGCACTTCTTTCAGTCGAGCAGTGATTGTGTTTGTTGTTCAGACACAAACTGCAGATGCAGGCTACACTGGGACCCAGTGGTAATTGTAATCTGCCATCAGTGATTTATGTCAATTTCTAATGCTATAAAGATATGAAAAGATTATTTTCCAAAAAAAAAAAAAAAAACCCAACAACAACAATTATTTTTCTCTACTGTGTTACAGATTGAGGTTACCAACCTTTGCATTTTTCACTTTTATAATAACAATACACATTTTAAACCAATTTTTAGTGATGCTTGTTTTAGTATTTGCTGTGTTTTTATTGTTAACTAAAACTTAAAATAGTTTCATTAATTGAAATAAAATTGCAAATTAGGTCTTCAGAATTAAAGAATTTACTCTTTATTTTTTTATATGATTATTTTTATTGTAATTTTTTATATTATTATTATTTATTTATTTTATTTTTTGCTATTGCTACTTTAAATGTGATTTTAAAATGTGATTTATTTATTTATTTATTATTTTATTTTATTATTTTTGTGTGTGTGTGCTAATTTGCTGGGCTGCACAATGTTATAATTATCTGTCAATAAGACTTTTTTTTAATATTAACAACAACAACAACAACACTATTATTATTAATAGTAGTAGTAGTAGTAGTAGTAGTATAAAAAATACTAAAACAAAACAGGAAATTTTATTACTG
>JAFVLL020024897.1:0-35000 GCA_021397915.2 Tor tambroides | reverse complement strand
TATAATATAAATCTTCTTTACTATCACTTTTTTTAAATCAATTTAACACATCCTTGCTGAATAAAAGTATTGATTTTATTTTAAAAAAGAAAGAAAAAAAAAATTACTGACCAGTAGTGTATATTGTTGTTACAAAATATTTCTATTTTAAAAACATAGCTTTTTTTTTATTATTATTATTTTTTACTTTTTATTTATCAATGTATCCTAAAAAGTATCACATGTTATGAAAAAATATTAAGCAGCAGAACTGTTTCCAACTTTGATAATGAATCATCATATTAGAATGATTTCTAAATGATCATGTGATAATGATCCTAAAAATTCAGCTTTGCATCACAGAAATAAATAAAGTATAATAAATTGAAAATCAATTATTTTAAGTTGTAACAATATATAACTATTACATTTTTTTCTGTATTTTTGATCAATTATAAAATTTTATTAAAAATTACAAATAGTAATGTTTCCAAACTTTTGACCTGTACTGTATATATATATATATATATATATATATAAAATATATGTGTGTGTGTGTGTGTGTGTGTGAGACCCTGGATAATAAAACCAGTCATAAGTAGCATGGGTATATTTTTAGCAATAGCCAAAAATACATTGTTTGTGTCAAAATGATTGATTTTTCTTTTATGCCAAAAATATCATTAGGATATTAAGTAAAGATCATGTTCCATGAAGATATTTTGTAAATTTCTTACCATAACTATATCAAAACTTAATTTATGATTAGTAATATGCATTGCTAAGAACTTCATTTGGACAACTTTAAAGGCAATTTTCTCAATATTTAGATTTTTTTGCACCCTCAGATTCCAGAGTTTCAAATAGTTGTATCTCGGCCAAATATTTTCCTAACAACCCATACATCAATGGAAAGCTTATTTATTCAGCTTTCAGATGATGTATAAATCTCAATTTTGAAAAATTGACACTTAAGACTGGTTTTGTGGTCCAGGGTCACATATACATTATAAAACTTTTGAACTTATTTTGTAGAAATATATATTTTTTCCATTTAGTACTGTCCTTCGGAAGCAACAGAAGATACTTGCATATTTCCCGGAAGACAAATTAAGCACAATTTACCTTGATCTTTCAATTCCAAAAGTTTTCACCCCCCGGCTCTTAATGCATCATGTTTCCTTCAGGAGCATCAGTGAAGGTTTGAACCTTTTTTAATAGTTGTGTTTGAGTCCCTCAATTGTCCTCAGTGTGAAAAGATGCATCTCAAAATCATACAGTCACTGCTGGAAAGGGTTCAAATATGCAAAAGATGCTGAAAAACTGAAGAATCTGGATTTTTCTGAAGAACAGTGCTCAGTTTAACTGTTCAGAACAAACAAGGGACTCATGAACAACCATCACAAAACAAAACACAGTCGTGGATCATCCAGGTAACCACAGACAGTATTAAGAACCAAGGGTTCCCAAACTTTTGAATGGGGTTATTTTAATGATTTCAGCTATTTTTTTTGTCTTGAGGACTAAATGCAAACATCTTTTATGTAAAATATCTTACTCAGGAGAGTAATAAATAAAAAAATAACATGCAATTTCTATGATCTCACTTAATTTGTTAAAATTACTCAAATTTTTTACAGATTCTGCAAGGGGTTCACAAACATTGAAGCAGCACTGTATATATATATATATATATATATATATATATATATATATATATGAAGAGTTCATTTGCAAAAACTGATAACTCCATTTTTAATTTTTTTCAGAAATCGCGTTTTTAATTGCGCATTCCAAGTAATATCAATCAAACTGCAGTTGGGTTGTTTGATTAAGTAATAATAACTTAAACAAATACAGGTAATTTAAAGTTAAAGTTAATTGAAAGTATGTTTTTTTACATATTAAAAGTTTGTTTTATGGCAAAAGCAGATAACTCCAACAATCGTTTTTTTGGCAAAAGCAGATAACTCCACATTTCATGTTTTAGAGTTTAAAAAAAAACACACATATACATATATATATATATATATATATATATATATATATATGTGTGTGTGTGTGTGTATTAAAATATATATATATATATATATATATATATATATATATATTAAAATATTTAAGCTATGCCAAAAATGTGGTTAAAAAAATTCACACTTGTTCCTTGCACGCTGCCACTGAATGACAAACAGGCGGCTTCTCCCCAAACTCACGCCTTTGGTTGCGCCAATGAGATTCAACATCCAAGCTTAAGATGTAGTTGTTTTCAACATGTTAACAATACAAAACAGCAAAGGCAAGAATCTATAAGATTAATGATGGCTGTACACATTAAGCATGCAGCGTAAGCACAGTACATTAAGACCATCTGTTTAGTCCGAGATAGTCTGGCTTGGTCAATAAACCATGAATGACCAAAGAGTCTGACTCTCTCCTCTGTATCACTAATGAGCACATAAAGTTAACCATAAAGGCCATCTCATTGCTATTCATAGGAAAGAGCACAGCCTGGGTATTACAGAGCCTTTTCCATTTAGTAAAAACACCACAATCCCTTGTAAGGGAATGACGCTCACGCATACAAGAGCAATAACTGTATCCAGAGCACTAGACCATTGTGACCCTTTCATTGAGGTTGCCCTTGGAGACCTTGGTGTGTTAATGAATTGACCTGTTTATGATGGGAATATTGATGGGCCTCACCGATCACAAGTCGTTAGGAGTTTGACCCTAGGAGTTTGACCCCAGCGCATAACTCTCGTGCACAGCCATCAATAAAGACCATCAATCCATAAGATGCTGTATACAGAGGCTGGATCTGTATTTGCAGTTATTTGTGTTGGTATAATTCTTATTTTTACCACATGCCTCTGCTGTTAAAAACACACTGACCATCTGTAATCTATCTAATGTGGCAACACTACTCAGTTTAAGGGAAAGATCAAATAATTAAAAATAAATAAATATATTTAAATAATAAATTAAAAATCTAATTCTGTCTAAGGTTGTAATTGTTAACCAAAACTAAGTTTTTTTCTGGTAATTGAAATAATGATTAAATAAAACTGAAATCAGTTTCATTTTAAGTACTACAATTATTAAAACTGAAATTATATATATATATATATATATATTGAAATATAATATATACTGAAAATATAAAAATGGTTAATTTCAAAATAATAACTTCAATATCATCACATAAGTAATAGTAAAATAACACTGATTGTTCATAATTCAAACATGTCATTCCAAACCTGTATGATTTTTTTCCTTTCTGTGAAACACATAAGAATACATTTAAAAGAATGTCCTGGCTGCTCTTTTACATACAATGAAAGTGAATTGAGAAAGAGGCTGTCAAGTTTCATAAATGACCAAAAAGCACTGAAAATGACAATGACCATGAATGTCATGCCATATAGTCTTCTGAAGCTAAATGATGGCTTTCTGGAAAATCTCTCTTTTTTTAATGTGTCATATACGTTTAAAGTCAGTGATGCCTCTATTGGTTCTCATGTGTCATCTCGTGAACAATTGTGATGCAAGTCTGAACATGCGCAAGCATGCGATTTAAGAATACTAGCTTAAATTTTGCTCTGTTTCTCCTCTACAGACTTTGTGATTGGTATAATTTTTGTCATTTTCTAAGTGTGACATCCTCAGTCCTCATTCACTTTCACTGTTGCTTAAAAGAGCAGCCAGGGCATCTCCTGTTGTGTGTCCACAAATAAAATAAAGTCAAGTTTAGCATGACATAAGGAACTATTCCTTTAATTTATGAGTATAATGTACTGTATCTGATGTGTATATCATATTTTATGAAGACTGAGGTTGTTTTTATGACCTAGTGCAAACATATTTATCCTTACATTTCAAATAA
This sequence comes from Tor tambroides, assembly GCA_021397915.2. Taxonomy (NCBI): domain Eukaryota; kingdom Metazoa; phylum Chordata; class Actinopteri; order Cypriniformes; family Cyprinidae; genus Tor; species Tor tambroides. The sequence continues at coordinate 31,138 of JAFVLL020024897.1, read as the reverse complement.
CATGCTCAGGCTTCCTGTAGGCATGCAGGGAACTGATATCAGGCTACAGCAATTTAAGTCTCAAATGTCATATACACTGACACCGGATCAGTCCCAAATGAGAAACGATTTTCTAAGCTGAAAATGAATGCTGCACCTTGAGAGCTCTCATATAACCTCGCTGTGTTTCAATACACAGTAATCTGAGAGAGAGATTTTATAGCCTAAACATGGTGAGCCAGAAAATATTACAACCATACAAAATGCATTTCAAATGCATTTATAGAAATAGAATACAATGAAGACTGACTGCATTACAATAACCACTTAAAATGCAATGAGTGATATTTAAGAGATGGTGTACAGTCATTACATTATTGCCACAGTGTATATGGGGGAGGGGGCATCTATACATAATATAAATAAATGGACATTTAATATAAGAGTTTTTAGAAAGAATTTGAGAATTAGTTTAGTCTAAAGCTTCAGCTAACAAAAACAGTCCATTACATCTATTAAGAAAAAAAGTCTAATTAGAGAGAGAGAGAGCAACAACATGAACACTGCAACAATATAACAATAGTAAATTATATATTATTAATCACTTTCTGTGGTGCTGCTATGTTGCTGTTTACACAACACTGAAATATGCAGTAGAGCAGTCAGTCATTATATATAATTTATGAAAATATTTCACTGCTTAATGATCCGATTGACCAATCAGAATCAAGTATTCCGTATTAAAACTGGCTTTTATATCAAGGGAGGGAAAATAGCATTTTTGCCAATACTTTTGTACGCTGGCAAAGCTGTAATGTGAAATTACGTTAATATGTGAAGCAGCATATTACTAAAAGAGTTTAATTCATTATTTACTTTTAATGCAAAAACTTTCATGTTGACAGTAAATATTTGGGAAAAGATTCCCTTAAGAAATATTGTCTGTACAAAACATTATTTTATCAAGTACATGAGTCTTTGTAGTACGTCTGCAGTGCAATGGTCTGCAGCGCTGTATACGGTACACGATGTATGTGATGGCGTGTAATGCATATAACACGCTACACAAATCACACGATCAGTCGAATACGTGAATGGAATAATCTACCGCACAGTTTGTTCAAATGACAAGTACAACAGTTGATCAGAGAAAAATGACAAGCATGCAAAGAAACAGCCTGTTAATGGTCCAAACTGTGTGTGTGTGTGGACGGAAGAAATACCTTTTCACTGAGTCGCACGATCTGATTCATTTTTTCTTCATCTTGTAGGAGCTCCCGTAGTTCACTGGTATTGAGGACCCTGTACCCATCTGGGTAAGAGTTCACGTCCCTTTTCTGGGACATTCTTGTCCCCGTGAGGCGCACTAAACAACTCCGTTTGCCAGCCATTTAACTTCCATTTTGCTCACGCTCGGCGCCAAATGTACGTGAACACGGGAGTGGTGCTGGAGCAGCTCTCGTCGGCATGAAGGCGCTCCAGGACTGACTGTTTGCGAAGACAATGCACGGAGAGACTATGGCACACGTTTACAGATTCCTCCAGTTCCGTGTTCCACCGCCAGGAGGCGCCACGCCGCAGCACTGACAACCTGCCGTACATGACATGATACAAAATACACAAATCAGTTACATGCGGCAGAGATATAAAACGATTCTTCATGCAAAGAGTATGTTACAGTAACTTAGCCGAGTTCTCTCATCTTATTCAAAAAGACAAAGAAATCATTTTACAATTTTATTAACGTGATATTATAAATATTAATTTAAAGAAAAGTAATAATAATAATAATAATAATAATTTGAGAAGTATATTTAGCTTTCAGTTTAGCCTAAAGCTTCAGCTAAGAAAAATTACATTACATCTTTTAAGAAAAAAAAACATAGCAACAACATGAACACTGCAAACAAGAGGTCATGCAATCATATGATAAACATCAATTATGTCAAGAAGGTGGTCAGAATCAGAATCAGAATCAGAAAGAGTTTTATTGCCAAGTGTGTTTACACACACAAGGAATTTGTCTTGGTGTTAGGAGCTTCCAGTACAGAAGTACAAACATAGTGCAGACAACATACAAATAAAGCAATTAAAACACTAATAATGAAGAGAATAGGCAATAAATTATAAACAACAACAGTAATAAAAATAAAAATATACAGAAAAGAAAAAATGTCCATAGACAGAACTGTGAATGTGCATATGTCCTATGTGCGGATGAAGGTTTGATGAGTTATTTACAGATGTACAGTACTGGGGTGTGTTATGTGTTGTTCAGGTCATATGTCATACAGACAAAAGTTGAGAAATTGAGAAGCAGAGAGGTAAATGGGTTATTTAGAGAACAAAGTGAATAGATGAGTTTTAAGTTGAGACTTAAAAGTCTGGAGAGAGGAGGCAGCACGAACATTATGGGGCAGCTTATTCCATAGCTTAGGGCCTATAATACAAAAAGCCCTACCACCCACCGTAGAGAGTTTATACTTGGGCACAACAAGCAAGTTATCATTGCTAGATCTGAGAGTCCGTGCAGGAATGTATGGTTGCACTAACTCGACTAGGTATTGAGGTGCGAGGCTGTGACAGGCCTTTAATAAACCAAAACTAAGAGTTTGAACTGAATACGTTTGGCCACAGGAAGCCAGTGAAGCTGGTGAGGGATGGGAGTGACGTGCAGATTTTTTGTTAAATGTAAGGGCTTGAGCAGCAGAGTTTTGTACCATTTGGAGGCGCTTAATAACTTTGGCAGGTAAGCCACTATATAAGGAGTTACAGTAATCCAATCTGGAATTTATAAAAGCATGGATAATAGTTTCAGCATCTCCAAAATTAAGTGAGGGACGTATACGAACAATATTCTGCAATTGGTAAAGCATAGTTTAACAATCTGACCAATATGTGAATCAAAGCATAACGCAGTGTCAAACGACACTCCCAAATTTCGCACAGTTGTTGCAGGCCTAATCTGGACACCATCAACATCGATATAGAAAAGAAAAGAAAAGAAAAGAAAAGAAAAGAAAAGAAAAAAAGAAAAGAAAATTATTGAATATAAATTGGAATTGTGTAAGTTAAATTTTTCAGACATATGACTAAAACCTTTTAAGAACATCTGGGAATATATTTCAGTTCAAAATCAAAAACAGAGGAAAAAAATAAATAATATTTTGCTTAGTTTTGCTTAAAATTAAGCCTAATTTTTTAGTGTTGGTATTGTTAACCGAACTAAAAATATTAAACATGTTTTAAAAATAGCAAAATAGTTTTTGTTAATTGAAATAAAGCAATAAATAAATAAATAAATTTTAAAATAAAAAAATGAATAAACGAAAATCTGCGCTGGCAACTAAATGAAATCTAATACGTTTAAGATGATTTTTTTTATCATTTATATAACTTTAAATTAAATATTTCAGTTTATATATTAAATATATTAATTATATAATAATTTGTATTATTATATTCAGTTTTAAAGGCCTGGGATTGTTTTGGTTCACACAAAGTACAGTAAATTATGTCATAATGGTCATTATCGCCAAATAGCCAGAGAATGTAGAAAATACCCAGAGAATGTAGAAAATATTTTTATTTAAAAAAATTGCTGATTTAATAAATGCAAAATATTTTAACAACTTTTTATTTGTATGTTTTTAATAATTTCATATTTCTTCCTTTCAGTGTGCTACAGTAGTTCGGGCTAAAATGACAACGCGCCTTTATAAACTACAAATCCCGCGATGCAACAGAAAAGTTCTAGTCGTGTAGCGTGATCCTATTGGTGGATTTCTCTGACGACTTTATTCTGTGACAACACAGAAAAACATGGCGTCGTTCGCGGGAGATCGCTGGAGGGAAGCGCTGAAAAACCATGACATCTTCACTCAGTTACAAGACAGACTTCATTTAGAGCCTCAGGGGACAAGCAAAAGAATAGCCAAGAACCTTACGTTTTGTCTGAACGGTGACTTATTCATATGGGATAGTGTTGAGAGCGTGTTTTACACCACAAACCTGCGACAGCTGAACACTAACGGCGACACGGACACTTCTAAATACCAGGTCAGTGTGTTTAAATAGAGCCTGTCTGGTGTCGTTATTTCACTGACTATGTGTCCCGTAACTCTCCGCAGACTCTGCTGTGCATCAACCCGCCGCTGTTTGAGGTTTGTCAGGTGCTCGTCAGCCCGACGCAGTATCATGTGGCTCTCATCGGTCAGCGTGGAGCGACTATACTGGAACTGCCTCAGCGCTGGGGCAAGAGGTCAGAGTTCGAGGGTGGACGCATCCAGATCAACTGCAAGTGAGTACGCCTCAGGTTTAAGAGAGCTGCATTATTCCTCCGTGCTGCCTTTCTGGTTCTTTATATGTTTTCTTTTTCACAGAACGATTCCTGTGGCTGAACGTTTCTTCACCAGTTCTGCCTCTGTGACACTCCGACAGGCTGCCTGGTATCCCAGTGAAACTGAGGAGCCTCATCTGGTTTTACTGACCTCAGATAACACCATCAGGTATCTGGAATAAATTACTGGCAGAGGTGTTAAATTAGTTATGTTATTGTTTGTTTCATCCTCGTGTCTTTCCAAATCCATAAGACTTTGGTTAAACTTTGCAATACAAATTAAGGTATTTTTAATGAAACCTGAGGTGTCTGTTTCTCCATTGAAAGTTCAGGCAACCAAAACTAAAATTACTGTTATGATTTTACTGGGTTGTACAAAAAAAATGTATTTTTCTCCAGATTTTATAATCTTAAGGAGCCACAGTCCCCTGCCAAAGTTTTATCTGTGTCTCAGGTAGACGAGGAAAGCATTGTTCATACAAGAGGGTAAGTTTGACTTTTTTTTTTGTCAAACCATAATTTGGCAGTGTTATATTATTAATTTCATTAGATAGTGTTCCTAGAAGATTTCAGTATTCTGCTTGGATCTAAAAATGAGGTATTAAGATATAGATTAACAGATATATTATGGACAAAATAACTGTTGTGATGTTGAGTTAAAGAAGTCACTCTCTTTTATAGACGTTCCTATGCAGCATCTCTGGGTGAGACGGCCTTGGCGTTTGACTTTGGGCCGCTGGCGGATTCTCCTCGTCTGAGCGGTCTGCGTATGAAGGCAGAGCTACTGGTGTATCCGCTGTACATACTGTATGGGAATGGAGAGACGTTTCTGAGCTATATTTCTCTCACACACAGGTAACAAACACGTCTACTATGACCCTGTCATGATGTGGTGACAATATTCACTATTAACAAAACAGTGAAAAATCAAAATTATATAAATCCATTCAACTGCCATACAATATAATATATATAATTTGAAAAAAAATTTAATATTAAATATTAACGCTAAATAGAAATAAAAAAAACTAATAAAATGGCAAGCACATTTGAAAACCAAAAATAAAAAAAAAAAGCTAATTCATAGAATATAAAATACTAGAAGAAATAATATTTAAAAAAATCCTTTTTTGCATTTAGACATTATTTTAATGGCAGTTATGGAAACTTCCATCAATTTTGCAGTACAGTCATGTGAAAAAATCATATAATCTATATATCCACAGTGAAATATGTATTTTGAATATACACATTATTATAGTAAAGGGCTGTGCTCGATACAGCAATATGACTATGTTTTGTCACATACTACTTTCACAGTAGTGGACCACCCTTAATTTGAATACAAGAACAGCGTTTAAACGGAGTAGAAAAGTGCAAGGTTTCTAAAAATAATAAATAGATTATAATATATAGGTTGCAGCAGGGTTTAATCTAGCCCGCAGAGAGAAACAGTTGGGGTTGCCTGATATATAGAGACGTAATCCCCAAATCAGAGCATCACACTTACGCAATACGGAAATATCTGCAAAGTGTGTTACTTATCTTTGTCAACCTGGCAGCACTGAGAAATTTCTGTATTGCTGAATGACAGCACATTAGTTTAGTTTTTTTTTGTGCAATGATAACCTACCAACAATGTAAAGATGATTTTATTAATATATGTGACCCTGGACCACAAAACCAGTCTTAAGTCACTGGGGTATATTTGTAGCAAAAATACATTGTATGGGTCAAAATTATTGATTTTTTTTGCCAAAAATCATTAGAACTTTAAGTAAAGATCATGTTCCATGAAGATATTTTGTAAATTTCCTACTGTAAATATATCAACTTAATTTTTGATTAGTAATATGTATAGAACTTCATTTGGACAACTGTAAAGGCGATTTTCTCAATATTTTGATTTTTTTGCACCCTCAGATTCCAGATTTTCAAATAGTTGTATGTCGGCCAAATATTGTCCTATCATAACAAACCATACATCAAAGGAAAGCTTATTTATTCAGCTTTAAGATTATGTATAAATCTCAATTTTGAAAAATTGACCCTTATGACTGGTTTTGTGGTCCAGGGTCACATATTAGAATGAGTACATTACAAAAGAAATTTATTAGAAAGATTACATTATTATTTGTGGGCTTAAAAGCAAGATGCAAAAAATCAGAATGTTGTACCTGGTTACCTGCACAATATTAACATGAACCCTACGCCATATATTGTGGTACAGTATGCAGAGGTCAAATGCCTTATAGTATGCAGTGTTTAATAAACAGCACCAAATTCTGTAGAGGTGAAATTTATTGCAGACTCGTATCGTAATGCATATCATTTCATGCCTCTGCATCAGGATATGTATCATATTGTAACTATGCTGCCAATACGTAGCCCTATTATAAACCACTTTTCCACCGAAATTACCTGGAACAATTTGTCCCAGGAAGTTTTTTTCCCCCAGACCTGTTCCTGTCTGTGTTTCCATCGCAGCCTAAAGTACTGTGAAGATTAGGCAAATAGTCTGGTGATGTAGGACTGTGCGCGACTGCTTCTCCTGACGGAATGACTCAAGTCCAGTAATTCTTCAAATGGAACAGCAGCGTACTTGATAACGTCAGTCAGCTCACCTTGGCTACTGCAGTTTTCCGCACTGTATTTACAATAAGACGAAATTTGATATCAAACACCGCTGCCTCTTTTCGTTTTCATTTAAAGTGCCCCTATTATGAATTTTTTAAAATTACCTTTCATGCAGTGTGTAACACAGCTCTAAGTGAATGAAAACATCCTGCAAAGTTTTAAATCTGAAAGTGTACCGTGTATAAAGTTATTGTCTCTCAAAAGAAAAAGTGGACTCTGAATCATTGAAATGAGTCGTTTTTAAAACGAATCCCAAGCCGTTTCATGTTGACCTCAACATGAAACATTAACATATTGCCCGCCCACTTGTTGGTCTTTTCGCTTTGGTCTGAATGAAAATGCAAATTCATTCTTTGCCACTAGATGCAGCTATTGGAGCGGTAAAAATAGTGGTTTCCCCGGTAACGCTGTACACAAAGCAGCAATGCTCACAAACGCTGCTTTATCAGGCATTACAGGCATGATGAAATGAAAATGAGACCAATCACAGCAGATTAGCATAAGGTAAAAATAAATGCATATTATAAGACAATGAAAGTGTTTTTTGACCTTGCATGCATGTCAACCTGTTGTGGGGGACTCCCAAAACCAAAATATGAACCTTTCATTACCCATAATAGGGGCACTTTAAACATACACTCCCCTCCAAAAGTATTGGGACAGTGAGGCCAATTCCTTTATTTTTGCTGTAGACTGAAAACATTTAGGTTTGACATCAAAAGATGAATATCAGACAAGAGATTTACATGCCGGCTTTTATTTCCAGGTATTTACATCTGGATCTGACACACAACTTAGAAGATATCACCTTTTGTTTGAACCCACCCATTTTTCATGTGAGCAAAAGAGATAGAATTAACATAGATTAAAGTGAAAAAGACTTAATATTTAGTTGTAAATCCTTTGCTTTCAATAACTGCATCAAGCCTGTGACCCATTGACATCACCAAACTTTTGCATTCTTCTTTTGTGATGCTTTTAAATGCTTTCAGCGCAGCCTCTTTAAGTTGTTGCTTGTTTGTTTTGGGGGGTTACCCCCTTCAGTCTCCTCTTTAGCAGGTAAAAGGGTTTAAGTCTGGAGATTGACTTGGCCAGTCTAAAACCTTCCACTTCTTGCCCCTGATGAAGTCCTTTGTTGTTTTGGCACTATGTTTTGGGTCATTATCTTGCTGCATGATGAAGGATCTCCCAGTAAGTTTGGTTGCATCTTTCTTTAAATTTTCAGACAAAATGTTACTGTAGACTTCTGAGTTCATTTTGCTCCTGCCATCATGTGTTACATCATCAATGAAGATTAATGAGCCTGTCCCAGAAGAAGCCATGCAAGCCTAAGCCATGACATTACCTCCACTGTGTTTCACAGATGAGCTTGTATGTTTGGGATCATGAGCAGATCCTTTCTTTCTCCAAACTTGTATTTCTGTCACTTTGGTAAAAGGTTAATCTTGGTCTCATCAGTCCACTGTTTTGTCCAGAATTTTTGAGAATCATCCTCTGCTTTGTAAATTCCAACCTGGCCTTCCCTATCTTCTTGCTAATGAGTGGTTTGCATCTTCTGGTGTAGCCTCTGTACTTGTGATCATGAAGGCTTCTGCGAACAGTAGATTGTGATACCTTCACTCCTGCCCTCCGGAGGTGGTTGTTGATCTCACTTACAGTTGTTTTAGGGTCTTTCCTGACAGCTCTCACAATGTTTCTGTCATCAACAGATGACAGTTTTTTCAACAGTTTCAACAGTTTTTTTCCTTGGTCTAACTGTTCGATGTCCGTTACATAGTACACCAGTGGCTTCTTTCTTCTTCAGGAAATTCTAAATGGTTGAAATGGCTATGGCCAATGTGTGTGTAATGGCTCTGATTGATTTTACTACTTCTCTCAGCTTCACAATTGCTTGTTTTCACCCATAGACAGCTCTCTGGTTTTCATGTTGGTTGTACCTCTCAACTATAAATGCAGTTTGAACAGGCAAAACCCAAATCTGAAACTGAGCATAGACATTCAGTGCTAATTATTGTTTGAATAATCATTGTGATAGGACACCTAAGGCAACAAAATACACCTGTCAGTCACATGTTCCAATACTTTTGCTCACATGAAAAATGGGTGGGTTCAAACAAAAGGTGATATCTTCTAAGTTGTGTGTCGGATCCAGATGTAAATACCTGGAAATAAAAGCCGGCATGTAAATCTCTTGTCTGATATTCATCTTTTGATGTCAAACCCAAATGTTTTCAGTCTACAGCAAAAATAAAGGAATTGTCCTCACTGTCCCAATGCTTTTGGAGGGGAGTGTATTAATAGACGCAGACATGTAGTTCAGGGAACGTATGTACACTACAAGGAAACGAAGTATTATATCAAACAGCATTGCCTCTTTTTATTTTCATTTTAACATATTAATTGTTTAATAGAATAATAGAATAAAGACCAAAGATTACCTGTTAGATTTACCCAAAATGAATTATATCTCATGTTTAACCACTACAGAGACATCAGAGCCAGCGGCAAATGTCAGAAGGACTAGCCGAGGTTATGGTCCTCTCAGCGGGAGAGATGAGCACTGAGCGCCCGGTGATTGCCTGGAGTTCACATCTCCGAAATCAGCGAAGCACATTTTCAAATAGGCACTGTCTTTATAAATAAACCACAGATTGAATTTTAAACAACTACATTCTCGCCTGAAATACTTTTCATGACACAATAACAGTAACATTTTTAAAAATTCTGCAAATAAATGTTTGAAATACAATGCTGCGTGAACTCAACCAATCAGCATGTTCAGCGCCCAAATCCCACCCCCAAAAGTTCCGGACCTTTGAAAAAGTACTACCTCGCGAGCAGGGACTTTCTGAGGGACTTATAGTGGGTTTATAGTATTTGTTGGGTTTATAGTATTTGTTGTACTGACTTTGAGACTTATAGGAATTTTAAAAAAAAATTAGTAAAGTGTCTGGGCACATTTCAGTTATGAGACGTGGAGTAAAATGTGTAATATATTTATGAATAATGTATATAAATGTATAATGAATGTTTTTCCTGATGTTAACACAGTTGCCTTGAATTGAAGATTTTTTTCTAATCTTTTTTAGTTCCTTGTCACAATAATGATTTCTTAATGTTATGCCTGTGAGATATCTGCTCCATTTATCTTCAATCTTTCTCTTAGTGTCAGTAATTTAGGGAAGCCAATGGGCCCATTACCCATGTACCCTGCAGCAGAAGATAATTACGGCTATGATGCGTGCGCTGTGCTCTGCCTGCCTTGTGTGCCAAACATCCTGGTTATTGCCACTGAATCAGGCATGCTGTACCACTGTGTGGTGCTTGAAGCAGAGGAAGAGGAGGATGGCGGAGTAAGACATAATTCAATCAATCCATCTTACAAATCATCAAATGCAGCTCGTGCAGTGTGAGAGATGCTGAGCCCCTGTGTTTCTGTGCGTTCAGGCTGTAGAGAGATGGTCCAGAGGCTCAGACACTGTGCCCTCGCTTTATGTGTTTGAGTGTGTGGAGCTGGAACTGACGCTCAAACTGGCTGCTGGGGAGGAGGAGGAGATTACAGAGTCAGATTTTACCTGCCCAATCAGATTACACCGAGGTCAGGTCACTCAAGAACTCACCACACACAGAGGCTACATCATAATTTAAATACTTATGTTATACCGTAATGATACGTAATTTGCTGGGGATGAGAATCCAGTTGCTTTTGGGTGTGCAGTAGTGTGTCAAAAAATTGCATTTCGATACCACAGACCTCTTTCCATACTGCCTGGGTTTGCAAGTAAGCATTAGTGTTTAGCAAAATTCTCCTTGACTGTTGGCAGATTTGGCCCCACATTTCCTGTGAATGCTAAAAATATTTGAAAGAACTCCTGTTCTGCAAGATGTCATGGGTAATAGTCGGCCAGCATTTAAAAATCGACTAGAAACTGTGTACAATTTCAGGACCTTTTGGCATACTTGGAAAAATTCTAAATTTTACAATCATTATGAAGCGTTTTTGCAGGAAGTTACTAATACTATTATTCTCCAGAGATGCATTAAATTGGTTATCAGTTGCAGTAAAGACATTTGTAAAGTTACAGATGACTATTTCGTTTCATTAAATGTTTCTTAATTTCAAGAAAGGTTTCTCAATTCAAATCAGCACATTAGATTTTAAATCTTCTTTAGGATTATTTAACAAGTTTTTAATAAACTAGAGTGAAGGCTGATGTGCCATTATGGATAAAAATGTATAAAAATATATTTAAAATATTAAAAAATAGGTGTTAACTTTTTTGATCACATATATATTACATTTGTGAAAAGAAGCATTATTTATGATTTTGAACAGTGGTGTAAAATTATTACAGTTTAAAATGACTTCTGTTTTATATAGACCTTAAAATGTAATTTCTTACTGTGATGCAAAGCTGAAGTTACTTCAGACTTTAGTGTCACATGATCCTCAGAAATCATTCTAATATGCTGATTTGCTGCTAAGGAAACATTTCTTATCGATGTTAAAATACGTTGTGCTGCTTAACATTTTTGTGGAATATTTTTTCAAATTTTTGGTGAAATAGAAATTTCAAAAGAACAATTTTTTGTTGTAATGTTTTGTAATTTTATAACTGTCATTGCATTAATTTATATCAACAACCCTGTTTCAGACCCTCTGTGTCAGCACAGGTACCACTGCACCCACGAGGCCGGTGTACACAGTGTAGGACTCACCTGGTTCAAAAAACTGCACAATTTTCTGGGGTCTGGTGAGTACATCCTTTACTTGCGACATTTAAATATATACGATTACAGTGTTTGAAGAACTCAATATGTATTTTGATATTGCAGATGAAGAGGATAAAGACAGTCTGCAGGAGTTGGCAGCAGAGCAGCGCTGCATAGTGGAGCACATCCTGTGCACCAGACCTCTCGTTAATAGGTAGAAGAACACTCACAGGAAATGAACATTTCAGTGCCATGGCACCAGCTAAAAACCTTAAAGCTAAAACCCAGATCTCTTGTGAAACAAAAGCCCAATTTGCAGATGTTTAAGCAAACCTTAAGGGACGATGAGTAAGTGCTGTAGATTACTGGTGCTTATTTAAATTCCCCTCTCGTCTTATCTCTCGCTCTCAGTTTGCCGGCTCCTGTTCGTGGGTTTTGGATAGTGTCAGACCTGTCCCTGGGAGCCACCATGATCTGCATCACGAGTACCTACGAGTGTCTCCTGCTCCCTCTGCTGTATGTGACAAGCGCACTCTGGCTCTTTCCCTATTTGTTAGGGCAGGGTTTCCCAAATGGGGGATTGTGAGGGAACTGCTTTAAAACATACTGTCTTTAACTAATAATATTTAATAGTGTTATTATTACCAACCAAAGAGAACATACAAATGTGTTGCTAAATAATTGAAATATTAAATTACAGGGGTACATATCAGGGGTTACTTTAAGTAAATATTTTGCATGGTTTATATTTAAGGGGATCAGCTGACAAGACAGTATGGGAAACCCTGTGTTAGATTGTAGTTGAAATAAATTACTTTTATAAGATTAAGATTTTCTTTTTAAATGTCCATGTAGAAGCTCTATTCGTCCCCCATCCCCTCCGTTGCTCTGCTCTCATCCGGGGGCGGGGTCAGGAAGCTCTCCTCTGCGTGGATTGGCTGAAGACTCCTTCGAACAGCATATTCGCAACATCCTGGCACGCAGCTCAACCAATCCATTAATGCTAAGGTAAAATGGGACTGATATTAAGTTTTAAAAAACAGTTAAAACCAATTTAAGATTATATGATTAATCACCTGTGTTTAGGCCTACTAGATCATCCTGGTCTTACCCATTAGGGCTGGTAGACCATCTTGAACCAGCAACAACACCACCTACATTTTCTGTAATGGAGCTTAAGCACTTTAACCTGTTTTTTTGTTGTTGTTTGTTTGTTTTTTGCATTATATTGCATTGGTTATATTAAACTAATATTTCTCATTCTGAATGGATGTTTTCTGAACTTTATTGAAGCTGCTGTTGAGGTTGTCACATTTGTGTGTGTGTGTGTGTGTGTGTGTGTGGGTGTGTGTGTGTTTTAGGGCAGGTGATAAGGACTCGTCTCCTCCTCCTCCAGAATGTCTGCAGCTGTTGAGCAGAGCCACACAGGTGTTCAGAGAGGAGTACATCCTTAAACTGGGCCTGGCGCATGAAGAAATGCAGAGAAGGTACAAGATAAAATTGTTTTAGGATAATTTTAAGTGCTGTTTTTTTTTTATAATTCTGGTACCTCTCAAAAATGGGGGTGTCAGTATTATTAATATTATTTTTTTCATTTATTTAACAAGGATGCTTTAAATTGATCAAAAGTGAGAGACTTTTACAATTTTTTTTTTTTTCTTTTTTTTTAGAATTATGAGGATGTTTTCATTGATATTTTCATAACAAACATGCACATCTCCCACAATCAGATGAATATATGCAATAATAAACTGTAATGTGTAATGGACATTATATGTAAAGCATGTGTAATGTAAAACTAAATAAAATGTACAATAAAAGTTTAGGGTCAGTAAGATTTATTTATTCTAAAATGAATAATTTTATTGAGCAAGGATAGTCCTTGAAAGATTATCAAGGATTCAAAGAAGATTATCAAGGAATCAAAGAATCCTGAAAAAAATATTGCAAAATATTAAGCAGCACAACACAACGTTCCTTGAGCACCAAATCAGCATATTAGAATCATTTCTGTAGGATCATGTGACACTGTATATTAAAAAAGAATATATATATATATATATATATATATATATATATATGTATAAATTATGAGTTTATTGCAAAACCTATAACTCACTTTTTTTTTTTTTTTTTTTTTTTTTTTTTTTTTTTTTTTAATTGCGCATTCCAGGTAATATCAATCAAGCTGTAGTTGGGTTGTTTTGATTAAGTAATAATAACTTAAACAAATACAGGTAATTTACAAAATTAAAGTTCATTGAAAGTGTTTTTTTTTTTTTTACATATTAAAAGTTTGTTTTATAGCAAAAGCAAATAACTCCAACAGTCATTTTTTTTTTTTGCAAAAGCGGATAACTCCACATTTCATGTTTTAGAGTTTAAAAAAACACTTTAAACTTTGTAATCTCCTCAGATGACAATGTAGATGCCTGACAAACGTTGTTGTATGTACAACATATATATATATATATATATATATATATAAAACAAACAGTTGTTTTATATTGTAATGATATTTCACAACAATACTGTTTATACGTCATTTGTGATCTAATGAATGCGTGAGCATGAGACTTCTTGCAATCAATCAATAAAAAAATAATCAATCAGTCAACCCAAACATTTCAACTGTAATATATAAAACTACTATAGTATTTCCATTTGCACCATGGTACCAATGCATTACTATTTTTCAGTTATAGCACTGCATGCTCTCATTTACACCTGAAATAGAAATATGCTCAGTAGAGTATAAAACTGTTCCACATAAACAGCCTAATCAACATTTCTTGTTTTGTAGTGAGAAACTGTTGTAGTCCATGTAAATACATCTGTGATCATTTATTTCATGATTGTTCCCTTTTCAGAGTAAAGCTCCTGACTGGCCAGAAGAATAAGCAGCTGGAGGATCTTGCTCTTTGTAGAGAGGAGAGGTGACCCCAGCACTGCTTGAATAGCACTAATCACAACCACACATACAGAAACACATTTAGCTCAGCTGAGTCATTGAGAAGAACTAAATGTATGAGTACTACAAACAGAAAGCAAAACCTCATGTTATTATTGCGTGTGGTAGACATTGGAAATATATGAGTGGGCTCTGCACAGAAGTGTTATTAACGCTGTGGTTTACGGCAGTATGTGCCTGTGCTAAAGATGGTAAATGTGATGGTGTGTTGTAGAAAAAGCCTGACAGAGTCTGCAGAGCGGCTGGCTGATAAATATGAAGATGCCAAGTATCGTCAGGAAGCCATCATGAACAGGTTCACCTTTATTTGAAAGTAGTTAAATAGAAATAGAAAATAGAAAAATGTTGAAATGGGCATGTTTTTCTGAACTCAGAACTTCCTTATTGTGTTTATTGTAACTACGATGCAACCACTTGAGAGTATGTGTGTGTGTGTGTGAGTAGAGTAAAACAGGTTTTGGGAAGTCTGCGGAGTCAACTTCCTGTGCTGTCAGACAGTGAGAAGGACATGAGGAAGGAACTGCAAACCATCCATGATCAGCTCCGTCACCTTGACAACGGCATTAAACAGGTCTGTTTAATGCAGTTGGTAGTCTGATATTTATGCTGCTTCACCATGTATCCTAGTTAAAACCTGGTTTGTTTTGGCAGCGTTCCCCTGTTGCCATGAGCAGAGCGGATGTATGTCATTTCCCCAGTGTCATTGTGTGCTGTAATGTGTTGTCAGGTGAACATGAAGAAGGAATATCAGAAGAAGCAGATGAATACAGGAGCATCTCCGGCTCGCTCGTGTCTCACACTCAACGCCCACCAGAGAAAGTGTGTCCAGGGAGTGCTGAAAGAACAGTATGTACATAGTTACCACCTGCTTTCACTTCACACGTACACAAAGCACCAAATGTCAATGCTAACGCCATTCATACTGTTAAGTGTGTATCCAAAGACGCTTTGCAGAGGTCTGTTGTTGGTGTGTGACCATCTCTTATTCTGTAGTATGATTAGGTCATATTATACCCTGAATCCAAGTGAATAAAAAGAAATGACAGATATAGAAATTAGAAATGACAAATTCTATTTTTAAAACCATGACAGTGTTCTACAAGACTGCAAAGATAGGATTGTATGTAATGGGGCGAATTGTATTTGATGTGGGCAAAAAAACATCATCCCAGTTACTGTAATGCAAATAAACTAATATCTGTTACTGTTATTCAAAAAAAAACAAAAAACTTGTATCTGTTACTATAATGTAGGGATGCACCGAAATGAAAATTCTTGGCCGAAGCCGAACAAAATGAAATACTGGACCGAAGGCTGAATACCGAACACGGTTTTTCGCATTTTTTCCCCCATGTAGGCCTACTTTACCCTTTTCTTTTCACCATTGCATAAATTAAATAGCCAAAATGTGCTTTTTACTGTTTTGCCCTGCTTTTCAAATGAAAAAATCAATTACAAAACAACAATTTAAAAATATTTACTTAACACTGAACATTTTTTAACATTCTATCAGATATTATACTAACAAAGCACAGTTTAACTTAAAATTAATAAGTTACTAAAATAATATTTTTTGGCCATTTTTTAGACCCTCTTCTTGAATCAGGCATGTCTTTTTTACTGTACAAATAAATGCCTCTCTGAGCAGAAGAGACTTCTTTTAAAACATTATATTATATTATATTACAATATATTACAGATCCCAGTTTGAACAGTGTGTGAATGTTATAATAAATGTATAGAGCTGTTATAGGGTAGTAATTATTATTATCATTATTATTGTCTTATTTTTTTATTTTATTTTACAGAACAACAGTAAAACTACAATTTTAACATTTGTGAATGTTGATGGAGTTGTTGCTTTTTCTTAGATTTTATTTTGGCAGAAACCCGCAGGAAGATCTTAGTGCTTCTTTTTGTTGACAACAGCATGCAGATTTTTAAATGATTCTCATTACGAATTTGGGAAGATGTTTGTCGCACGTATCATCACATTGTCACATGTCTTAAAAAAATTATAAAAATGTTACTGAGCAAAAGACGAGTAACAGTGTTTTAGCGCAGATTTTCCTCACGCTTTGGACTTTGAACCCTGGCGCCGTGAGCTCGTGAAGCGCTGTTTGAATGCATGAAATTCATGCGTGTATTAGAAAACATAACATTCTGCAGTTTATTTACTAATCGTTTGAGGCCATTTCGCGATTTCAATCATCATACAGTAACCAGCAACAACCACCTCTTCCTCTTCTCATCGGAGACATGAGATGCAGCGCTAAGCAGTCTTTCGCTGTCGGTGCTTCGTGCTTGTAATGATTTTTGCGTCTTTCTCTGACAGTTTTAAATACTTCCACACTGCAGACATGTTTGCTGCATTAGTGCGCGCCTCTATTTGATCGCGTCACGGCATTGTTCGGTACAATTTATTCGGTCTTTTCACTTATTCGGCCGAACACCGAAAGAGGTTTTTTTGCTATTTTCGGCCGAACAATTTCGGTTGCCGAACATTCGGTGCATCCCTACTATAATGCTGAGAAACCTCATTCCTGTTACCAAAATGTTCAGAAAACTCCGTTATTGTATCATGCAAATCTAATCACTGTTATTATGCAAGAAAACTGATCTATTAATGCTATGCAAAAATACTTATCCCTGTTACGTTTAGAAGAGTCCCTGTTACTATTACACACAAACAATCTGTTACTCTTATGCAAAAACAAAAAACGAATCCCTGTTACTTTTGCATAAAAGGCTCAGTTCTGTTACGCAAAAAAGAAAACCCTGTTACTGTTATACATAGACTTGTCCTTGTTGCTGTTATGCAAAAAAACCAAATCCCTGTTACTGTTACATAAAAGGCTCAGTTCTGTTACACAAAAAAATCCCTGTTACTATTATACATAGACTTGTCCTTGTTGCTGTTATGCAAAAAAACCAAATCCCTGTTACTGTTACATAAAAGGCTCAGTTCTGTTACACAAAAAAATCCCTGTTACTATTATACATAGACTTGTCCTTGTTGCTGTTATGCAAAAAAACCAAATCCCTGTTACTGTTACATAAAAGGCTCAATCCTGTTACGCAAAAAAAACCCTGCTACTGTTATACATAGACTCATCCTTGCTGCTGTTACGCAAAAAAAACCTTGTTATTGTTACATAAAAGGCTCAACCCTGTTACACAAAAATCCCTGTTACTGTTATACATAGACTTGTCCTTGTTGCTGTTATGCAAAAAACCCAAATCCCTGTTACTGTTACGTAAAAGGCTCAACCCTGTTAACCAAAAAAAACCTGTTACTGTTAGTTATACATAGACTCATCCTTGTTGCTGTTACGCAAAAAAACAAAAACAAATCCCTGTTACTGTTACACGAGACTTATCCCTATTGCTGTTACACAGAAAACAAATCTGTTACTGTTACGCAAGAATCATCCTTGTTGCTGGTACACAAAAAACAAATCCCTGTTACGTAAAAGACTCGTCCTTTATATGTTAACAGTTATGCAAAAAACCAACAAATAATTTTTACATAAAGACTCATTCCTGTTACGCAAAAAAGCCCTGTTACTGTTATACATACTCATCCTTATTGTTTTTACGCAACAAAAAAATCAAATCCCTATTATGCAAAAAATTCATCCTTGTAAATGTTATGCAAAAAAATCAACACCCCTTTTACTTGTTACACAAAAAACCTCCCCATTTCTATGTGCAAATCTTAACCTTGTTACCGCAACACTGAACAAAAACCTTACTGTAATGTAGGAAATCTATTTTGTATATGAAGTGTGTATATTATTTGTATATTTTTAATTATATATTATATTAATTACAGTCAAATAAGAATCAACTTTAAGTAAAATGTTCAAATGTCCAGATGTCTCATGATACTCATGATTTTAAGGGGTAATCTTACATTTTTTCTTGATTTTGCATTAATTAAGCGATGAACGTATATAACATATACAACTGTTGTGTTAGTCCAGTAATCCCGAACGGCTTACTTCTGTCCTGCAGGGGAGAGCACATCGCTGGCATGATGAAGCAGATCAAGGACATCAAGAACCATTTCAGTTTCTGACCATCAGCAATCAACAGTCCTCAATGGCCAACAGATGATCATTTTTATAGTATTCAGTGAAACTACAAAAGAACCAAATAGCATCTCCTTAGACTCCTTTAAATTATAGTATTTGACCTTAACCTCTAATATTCAGAAGGTCTTTAAGAAAGAAATATCTGGGTTTTTTGTATAAACCATTTTTTTTTTTAAATAAGTGGTATGTACATGTACATGTACACATCTCCTGGACAATAAAGAGTTTTGTACTTTGAAGTGAGTCTTTCCTGTGTATGTTGCTGTAAGAGTTTATCAGCTGTTAGACAGCAGTGTTGGGCATTGGCGTTATTTCCTGAACTGAGACAATGGCTTATCTGAAGAGGTCGTGCTGGATATGAAGATTTCTCCCTCTTTTCCTTCCCTCCTCTTATCACAAGGCAGAATGTGACGAGGGAAAAGATCATGTCAAGAACAAGGAGCTTGGATATTTACTGTAGTGAGGAGAAGGAATGTCCCGTGTTCAATAGATGATGAGCTCAACTGTATCTGTTTATTACCAAAGTTAAAGGGATAGTTCAACCATTAATGAAAATTCTCAAATTAAAATTCACTCACTCTAATGTTGTCCCAAACCCGTAAGACCTTCGTTCATCTTCGGAACACAAATTAAGATATTTTTGATGAAATCCGAGCGCTTTCTGACCCTGCATAGACAGCAATGCGGCTGACACGTTCAAGGCCCAGAAAGGTTGTAAGGACATCGTTACAATGGTTCATGTGACATCAGTGGTTCAACTGTATTTTTATGAAGCTACGAAAATTATTTTTGTGCGCAAAGAAAAAGAAAACCACTTCAACCATTTCTTCTCATCTGTGCATTCACGACAGTACCATGATGCATGAACGAAGGTCTTGCGGTTTTGGAACAACATGAAGGCGAGTAATTTGGGTGAAATACCCCTTTGATCTTGATTGCTCTCCACAATAATATACTGCTCCTTTACAAGTAATTTACTTCACAGTGGATATCTATGGTGCAAGGCACACCACATAACGAAAAAAATCATGCTTTCAATCAATCATGACGAAAAGTAGAAATGAAATTCACAGTCATGACATACAAAGTCAATTTCTTGTCATATTTGACTGTCATCATAACTGACTTTTTATAATTGACTGCTGTAATTGTGACATACAGTATATTGCCAAAAGTATTGGGTCGCCCCCTTCTAATGAACAGGTTTGACTACTTCAGTAATTTCTATGAGTACAAATCTTAATGTTAAAGCATATAATGATATTCTAGGAAATTGTGTGCTTCTAATATTATAGCAACAGTTTGGACAGGACCCTTTTCTATTCTAACATGACAATGCCTCTGTATATAAGGCAAGGTTCAAAAAGAAAATGATTGATTCAGTCAGTGTGGAAGAACTTGACTGGTCTGCATAAAACCAAGTCCTAATCCCGGTTTAACACCTCTGGTGTGACTGTAAATGCAGACCTTGTGCCAAAAACTCATCACCAAACAAGTTTATGTGATCAAAGGGGAATGGAACGACTACTGACTTCAAATCCACATCAAACTTACGTTTCAATTTGTTTTATTATATAGATATATACAGGGATATGTACACAGTACAGTATATAAATCTGCAAGGGCTTCTGCATTTGCAACACAGCATGCAAAGAACAGAAATATAACTGTTGTTATTGTGAAAGTATCTGAACTATCACTCTTCACAAACCCAGTAGAAATGATCTGTCGTGAATTATAAATTATACTGACAGGAGAAAAGTCTTTAAAACATCATTTTCATTAAAAACGGTAGTCTCCTTGCCCCACATCAGTTATTAGAGTTCAAACAGTGTCTGCTCATGAAAAACGTAGTTCCTAAAATATTCTGACGTCAAGACTACACTGAAGTGAATCGCTTCTGTTGCTCTAGTGAAACATGAAGCAGCAATTACATGAAGCTTACGTGTTTTCTGCAATGTGAAGACGGCACGGGACGTGTGAGAGCTATGAAGTGCAACTTACAGATAATAAAATCCACAACACACATGGTCTTAATATGATGCACATATTCACACAGGAGAGCTTCATCATCAGATCGCAGCAGCAGCAGCACTGGTCATACTATACTAGCGTTGTTTTAAGTTCTGTGTACTCATCAGACGTAGTTGATAGTGGTTGGACTTGCTCAGGAAACTTAATTGTATTTATCGATGCAAAAAGCTACACATCTTAACATCTCAAATTGACAACTGTGTCTCTTACAATTACAAAATTAGCAGACTTAATGTTCAACATGCAGGTAAAGGGCTTTAACTATCCTTTTGTTGTTGGTGTTTCAGAATTTCAGCCAATTTTCATATTCAAGCCCCAGGCGTTTTTATCAAGACTTTTTTTTTTAAAAGTCAACTCTACAGCCTGAACTAAAATATATCTATTTTTTATTTTATTTTAAAAAGACCTTGCCAGAAAAATCACATGCCACTTTTGGTCTTGGTCTTGTTAAAAAATAAGCTGATTTTTTGCATTTAGACAACTGAATATAAATCACACACACTTGTTTCCTGTAGTTGAGTTACATCGCCTGGCATCCATTGTATTAAAGTAAACATGAGCCAGAAAATTGTTTAAAACCTTTAGCCCTTTCTATGTTTTCATCTTCTCAATATGATTTAAACTAACTATGCAGCTTTGAGAATTTAAGGTCAACATGATGAGCTTTGGTTTTGCGAATCCCATACGCTATTCTGTTAACGCCACACCCAAAACAGATTATTATACCCTTTAACAAGCTACACAAGATGCCCCTTAGTCCCACAGGACATCCCAATGACTGCAAATCATAAACATAGTGTGCTTTCATTAATATACAAACAGCAGAATGATGGATAAAACACTTTCTAAAAAGGTCAGTGTAAGTGCTGTTGCCGTATACTCAACACAAATCAAGCGAATATCAAAACCAGACCAGATGTTAACTGTAAAAATCATCAGATGTGTTTACAATATCCTTCTGAAAGAAAAAAAACACACACTTACACACAGAAAAATATGCAGAAACATCAGTGGGTTCTAACTAAAGTAGCAGTAACTTCAAGCAAAGGTCACCAATTTTGTTAAATTGCCAGGAAGCGGGAAAAAAACATGGACTGTGGAGAACCTGGAGGGTCTAAGAAGACGGATGTTGATGAAAAGCGATATGACGCAGCTAGTAATTACATCCCAGTGAAATGATTGGCGGACGAGGAGAAACAGTGTCGCTTGTGAAAACGTAGGAGGCGGGTCAAAAAGGGAATCACAGTCTTGTGTATTAACTTAACTAACGCAATATACACAAATAATCTGTATACAAGTATGTACAAAACACTTCAGAAGTGTCCGTTTCCTTCATAGGTTACCGCTCCTAGCTTAGCAGATGGAAAGACGAGGAAGGAAGAGAAGGAAAGGCAGAAGAGAAGGGAACTTTGGGAATGGGACAGTCATGTTAGTTGATCCTCACGGACCCATTTTCTCATTTCCTGAACTGAATGAGGAACAAAAGCAGCGTTCGTTGAAAGACTGGCAGATCTCTTCCCGGGATCCGGTTTTGGAGACTGCATTATAAGGGACAAACCCTTCACTCAAATTGAGACGGGAGTCGTTTCGTGCTCTTGAGAACGCATGTACGAACTGGATAGCAGTAGTAGGAATCAGTAGTGTTCACTCAAGTCTTCCTTGCTCAATTCGGTTTATCTTGATTATCTTGAGTCGGGCCGAAGATCTGGGGTACAGGTGGAGTGTGTGTGTTTATGTGCACAGTGGAGTCATAAGGAGGAAGTGACATCATGTCTCGGGAAGCTGGCTGATGTCTGTAAAGTTGGTGTCGTTGAGGATGGCACGGATCCGCTCTAATGAGTCCGCTTGCCGGATGCGCTCCAATTGCACCTGTAGAGAGAACAAGAACATTGTATCTCCAGCTGGACACGTATGTACGTACGTACGTACGTGTGTGTGTGCTTGTGTGTGGCATTTACAGTAATCCCAAAAACAATCTGAGTGATTGTCCACATTTTGTTTTAAATGGCAAACTAGGAGTGTCTTAAAAAAAAAAAAAAAAATTATATATATATTTTTAAGATTCTATGATGAACAAATTTCAAAAGAATAGCATTTATATAAAATGGAAATCTTTTTGAACACTACAAAATTTTCTAATATTGTCTTTACTGTCATTTATGATCAAGTGAATGTATCCTTGCTGAATATAAGTATTCAATTATAAAAAAAAAAAAAAAAACACTACTGCTCAAAACTTGCAAGAAAAAAAAAAAAATCAATTTTCAAATTGACAAACACACATTAAAAAACTGTTCATGTTTAACAGTGCAGTTAAATGTAACAATGAACCACTCTTCAATTGGACAAATAAATAGATAAAAATAATTTATTAATTATTTAACAATTAATTTATTAATTCATGTTTGAAATCATATTACACTGACACTCCTAGTCATTAAAATACACACTCACTTGAGGTGGAAACATTTTTTATTTAGTAAAACAAAGAGCAAACTATCAAGGAAACATTTACTGAAGACATATGGAGTACCCCAAGGCAGTTGTCTGGGTCCATTATTATTTAATATTTTTACTAATGATTTACCGTATATTTTACATAAGGCTAATATTGTCATGTATGCTGACGATTCAACTATATATACATCAGCAAGTACACAAATGGAACTAGAAACTGTTTTAAATATAGAATTACAATATGTAGTAGATTGGATTAAATTAAATAAACTTGCACTAAACACAGTAAAAACTAACTGCATGATTTTAGGTTCAAATTATAACATTAATCTAAATCCTGTAATTAATATTCAAATTAATAACGTAAATATTAAACAGGTGCATGAGACCAAACTGCTGGGTGTAATAGTTGATTCTAGATTATCATGGAAAACACATATTAATAATATTATTGCAAAAATGGGAAGAGGTATATCGATTATGAAAAGACATGCAAATTTTTTAACTTCAAATATTATGAATTATGCGATGAAAGCACTAATATTGACATACCTCGATTATTGCCCAGCGGTTTGGTCAAATGCTACTGGTGAATGTATGAATAAATTACAACTTATACAGAATAGAGCTGCTCGTGTGGCACTTAGGTGCAGCTATAGGAGAAATATTATATTAATGCACAAAGATCTTAACTGGTTGTTGGTCGAGGACAGACTGTTGTATTCATTGTTAATTCTCATAAGAAACATTTCCATCTCAAAATTGCCTTCTGTTTTGTTTAAGCATCTTTCTTTTAGTGTAGACAATCATCAGTACAGTACCAGACATGCAACTAAAGGCAACTTCACCTTACCCATAGCAAGAACAAATGCCATAAAAAATACTGTTATGTTTAGAGGTATGAAGGAATGGAATAAATTGCCAAAGCATATCATACTTATTAATAATGTAAATAAATTTAAATTATATGTAAAACAGCATCTATCAAAATAATACATTTGACTGTTTATATTTTATTTATATATATGTGTGAATATGTGTGTAAATGAATATGTGTAGGTATATTTATGGGTGTATGTGTAAGAATGTGTTTTTATAGGTGTATATTTCATGCCCGTATGAGAGTACATATGTATGTTGATTTTGTGTATATATATATGTGTATATGTAGGTGTATATGTGTATGTGTATTTACTTTTTCCAATTACTTGTTGTATTTTTAATGACTTT
This sequence comes from Tor tambroides, assembly GCA_021397915.2. Lineage (NCBI taxonomy): Eukaryota > Metazoa > Chordata > Actinopteri > Cypriniformes > Cyprinidae > Tor > Tor tambroides. The sequence continues at coordinate 6,681 of JAFVLL020024897.1, read as the reverse complement.
TTTCAGGACCCCAGGAAGAATAGCTGCAGCATGGCTGTAGCTAATGGGGATCCTTTAAATAAAAACAAAAAAAAAACATTCCTATATGTGCATCAAAAAAAGTCATGTGACTTTTTGAAGGAAAAAAAAAAAAAAAAAAAAAGACAAGCTGCTCTCATCTCCATGAACAGTCTTGGCATGCTATGTTGTGCCTCAAGCAGTCCTTCATGTTCTACTAGTGAAATGTGTTTACCTGAAGGGTCTGGGACAGCTTGACGAAATCTCTCTGGACCTGCTCGCTGACATCCAGCTCTGTCTGAAGTCTCTGCGCCTTGTCTTTCTCTTCAAACACCTGAGTCTCCAAAGCGCTCTACAACACACACACACACATTTTTTTTTTAAATTAGGGTTTCAGTTTACTTTATAATACACGCTTACATTAATTAAAACAAGCATGCGATCTTTTGTTTGATGTAAATCCAATACTGCTGTTTGTATGCACTTTTTTTCTGAGAATTCTGCTTATCTTATCAAATGATCCATCACATGCACAGGAAGCACTGAGTAGACTATGAACTTTGCAATGAGTTTTTATGAGAAACATAACTCAAAGATCAGCAAGCAGAAGTCTAGTGTGAAAGCAGAGCGCAGTGATCACATGGGGGTTCAGACCTTGCTGCCAAGGGCATCTTTTAACTGTTCCTCCAGACTGTTTTTCAGGCCTTGGATGCTCTCCAGCATCTGGCTCTTCTCTGCCAAGCTGCTCTCCAGCTGTTGTAAAAAAAAAAAAAAAAAAAAAATCAACAGATTGGGCAAGTACAGACAACAACCAAACATTGATGATAATGACTAAAAATACTGTAGGAAAAATACTCCTATTATTACTACTACTACTAGTAGTAGTACCATTTACCATCCAATACCATGCAATGTAAACATTATTTATTATTATCTAATACACTGAGAAAAATGCACATCTCAAAATCTATTATTCAAAAAAAAGAGAAAAATGTTTTATGACATTCAAGCCAAAAGGTAATAAAACTCAGCAGTCTGCCTTGAACTTCTGCCCTACCTGTTCCTTCTCACTCTTCACTCTTTCCAGTTCCATTTTCAAGCTGGAAAAAGATGCTGTATGTTGGAAGACAAAAAACAAAAAAGGAAAAAACAGGCAAGGTCACATGCTGTTGCTGTGTTTTGCATTAGTCAATGCATGGCTAGTTCTCTAAGACAAGAGCACGAGAACAAGGCAAGCCTTCTCCTCTGTAACTAGACGAATCATTCGCTCAAACATCCGTGTGTTAGTGCTGCTGACTGAGCCAGAATGAAAATTGAAAAACTGTGACTTGACAATGAATTCAACATGACTGGAAAATTACAAGTAAACAGTTGTGAGTGTTTTATGAAGGTTCTCCTCAAGCTTGGACTACTGTCTCTGCACCGCGCCACCTAAAGAACCCTCACAAGCAGTATTAAGGTTGCCTCTGAGCAGTGCTGGGGACTAACTAACTGAAAGATATGTAGCTGATATTTCATTATTCAGTAGCATACACATATGATGTACTGTTTCAAAACAGTGTGGCAGTTTTAATTATTTTAACAAGTAACAAAGCGCTACAGTGTAGCTTAAAAAAATAAACTGCAAGCAGGTAATAATTAGTTAAATACTATCCTTCATCACCATGTCTTTGACTTAATTACTGTAAAAATGAGTGCTTTTCTAGTTGTATTTAGAGTAAATTGTTATTAATATTATTTAAGTATTATTACTTAAATATAGTTTTTGTGCAAGATAGGCACTGCTAAAAAAAGAAGTTATGAAACGGTGAAAACAAAAAAATAAATTGATAAAAATAAATGTCTTTTATTTATATTTTTGATCAAATAAATGCAGCCTTGATGAGCATAAGAGACTTTTTTCAAAAGCAAAAACAAATCTTAATACTTTTTCCTTAACTTTTTTACTTTCACTTTCAATGTGGCTTTAAATTCTAAGCTTGACAACAGTTACAAAGTACTTTCCACAGCACTTACAAGTATTCAGACAACATTTCAAATGCACACAGAAAAGTGTGGGGTGACATTTCTATTAGGTCATGCACATTTGTAGGAGCATGACCACATCCCAAGTTGAATCTCTCCGAGCTGAACCCAACATCATGTGAAGATATATTAGTATTAGTGCAGCACACAGCTAAATGAAGTAGGACACAGTGATGTGGATGTGACAGTGCAGGTTCTGTAAACACGGTGCTAATGGGTTTAGGGTGTGTTAGGATGGCATCGGTGGTGCCACTATAGACAGACACGACCTAGACAAACAAACAGTCAGGCAGGGATTCATACCTTCCAGGATGTCTGAACACAAGTCACCAAAGCAGGGAGAAGTGGAGGAGAAAAAGACAGTATTGAAATGCAAGTAGATAAATGTGTGCACTCCTCTGATTGAAGGAGTTTCACAAGCCCTTCAATGCGTTTAATCAGTTTCGGATTTGGTTACATTTTTCCAAACCACTAAAGATTCATATTTCAAAGCCTCAGTGTAAGCCAGTGTAAACATTCAGTGCCGCTGAGAGAAGCTTTTGATCATTCAAGGTAAGGGTGGGCGGTATAAACAATCTTACATCACGGAGACATTTCATAATGTATTTTCGCATGACATTCAATTGGAAAAGGTTTCTTTATTATAACATAACCACAAATTTTTAATCATCTAGAAAATGATTTACAAATGAGCGGACAAAATGAATCATGATTTATTTTTCTTCCTTTTTTTTTAAAAAGGGAACTCAAAGCCCTACTTCAAAAACATTAACATCATACAATTTTATTATATAAATATATTGAACTGAAAAGGCAGTGATTTTTTTCTGTTCTTCAAATCTTTATCTGGAGGGTCAATGCCCTGCAGAGTTTAGCTCCAACACTAATTAAACACACCTGAGCTCATCAAGGTCTTCAGGATCCCTAGATAAATCACAGGAAAGTGAGTTTGATCAGGGTTGGAGTTAAGCTCAGGGAAGTGGCCTCCATGACAAGATTTGAGGAACCCTGGTATAAACCATCATGGCATCCAACTGTTATCTTTCTTTGATTATCAAAATCAACTGACTTCTGCAATCCACTCACCGATCTCTTCTTTACAGCCCTCTATCTCCAGCTGTAGAGTGTCCTCCAGGTTCTCTTTGAGACACTGCTCTGCCTGAATCTGCTCCTTCAAGAACAGAATTTCAGCCTTCAGCTTCTCCTCCAAATGCTCTGCCGCTGTGCGCGCAGAAACAATGTCCTCCCTGTACTGCAACACCAGCTTCTGAAGTTCCTAGGTGGCAAAATGATATTAAAAAACAAATAGTTCAGACTGTTTAATCTGATTGGATGAGCTCAGTATCCAATATATACACATCTGTGACATATTGGTATGTCAACATGTCAGCTGAATTTTACATTTATCTATCAGATGATTTTATCCAAAGTGACTTAGAAATATTATTTCCCTCATTTTTTCCCTTCATTTTTGAAGATTTTATGGTAACACTTTATTTTACGGTTACATCTATTAGTTGCTTATTAGCAAGCATATTACTAAAATATTAGCCATGTATTAGTGCTAATTAAGCACATATTAATGCCTTATTCTACATGACCTTATTCTACATCCCTAATCGTACCCAATACCTAAACTTAACAACTACCTTATTAACTATTAATAAGCAGCAAATTAAGAATTTATTGAGGGCAAAGTCGTACTTAATAGTTAACAAGTGTTACCTATTCTAAAGTGTTACCGATTTTATTAATAAATAAACTTTTTTTTTTCCATACTTTAAGATTATCATCAATTTTCCTATTTACTCTTCTTTCGATTTCTAACATTTTCCAAGTTTTCTAAGATTTGATCAGTTTCCCTTTTTATTAAATAATTTTCATAGATTCAAATAATATTCCTGATCAATTTCTATGATTATACTGAACATTGCCTCTTGGTATAATTTTTCTTTTCCAAGAAAACCTCATCCAGCTGACAAAAAAATAAAATAAAACAGCTGCACACTTGATGCATTTCAGCCAATGGTGCCTTCCTCAAAGTGCATCAAGATATAATACGATTTTTTTACTATGCTGCCAAAGATGGGGGACCAATCAAACAGGGTGTGTTCAAATGTTAAAGCAGATTGATGAAGCGCAGTGGAACTGAATGGAAGGTGCATTTATACAGTAGCTGCAACTCACATATGTGCTGTAGTACCTGTACAGTGGTGGGCATGTGAAAGTCCTCTTGCTGCTGCAGCGTCATGTGAAGTCTGTGTTTGCCCTGAAGACTCTCATTATCTCTCTGCAGTCTGTTCAGCTCTTCAGTCACCTGCTCTCTGGACTGTAGCAGCACAGCCTGAACACACACACACACACACACACACACACACAACTTAGCCTAAACCCACTGGAAGCCACAAAAGGTCTTCTAAAGCATATATCCAAGTAAAGTGGAAAACGTTTTAAGGAAATCAGCCAATAAAAATATTAATGACACTGAGAGATTCACCGTGCATTCCTCAGGTAATAACTAACTGACAGAAACCTTCCAAGGGTGATTTATTTAGTGGATCATGTCACAACAGCATCAAGTTTATCACCTTAATAGTGCAACTTCAGATTTGAAACAGATGTGGCTCAAGAAAGTGCAGAAAGCATGAATACCGATTGCCAAACGATGCTTTTATTCATTAGTATAAATCACATAGTCATGAAGGAGAAATTCAAAATAGGACAATATCTAAACCAAGACATTCTTCATTAAATATCTTTCAATGAAAAACAAAACATGTTTTCACTGAAAGTCATCAGGCAAAGCAAGTGAATGTCATTGTGTAGAAGTGTGTGTATTTGGTCATACCATCTGTTCCTGGGTGTTCCTCTTGGCCTGGCTGAAGGCCTGTTGAACAGCGCTTATGAGAGATTCAGACTCCTGAACTTTCTGCTTCAACTCGGAGATCTGCGCACCAGACAAATGAAAATCACTCAAGTCATTTGACTTGGAAGAACAGTAACATTCAGAGCAGTCCAGACATTCTTCAGAAAAATACTGTGAAGACACTGCGTCTGTATTCTAATCCCTGGTAAGCTGCCTAACCACACAGCATTTTTAGTCAACAAATACTTGCTCCTCTAAACAGCTGCCTTGTAAGGTACACTACTGTTCAAAAGTTTGGGGTCGTTAAGATTTTTATGTTTACGCTCACCAAGGCTGCATCTATTTGATCAAAAACACAGTGTGTGGTGTAGATAAGGGATTATTAAAACAAAAATCTGTAACACTTTAGTATAGGGACCAATTCTCACTATTAACTAGTATAAAGCACATTTTCTGCATCCATAATCCTACCCAATACCTAAACTTAACTACCATACTAACTATTAATAAACAGCAAACTACAAATTTGAGACAAAAGTCGCAGTTAATGGTTTGTTAATAGCAAAAATTGGACCTTAAAGGGGTCATTGGAAGCCCATTTTACACAAGTTGATATGATTCTTTAAGGTCGTAATGAAAAGTATATAAAATACTTTGGTCAAAATTTCTCAATGGTAGTAAAATCAGCTCTGTTTTCAGCTGATCTAGTTCATGTTGCTTTAAATGTTCGTGAGCTCTGCTGACTCCGCCCCTCTCTTCCGTGGACTGACGAACAGACCATAGACCTCGTTTACACTGCAGGTCTTGATGCTCAATTCCGATTTGTTGCCTATATCCGATTTTTTTGGCTGTCCGTTTACACTTTCTTTCAGTTGTGACCCATATCCGATTCATGTGTTTACACTTGCCATACCATCCGAAACATCCCGCATGTGTTGTCATTTAGCGGCTCCACACGTGATTCCTCCCGAGAATAATGTGACCTGTGCTGACAAAACGAGTCGAGCAAATTTGAAAAATTTGTTATTTTTATTTTTATGTTCACATTCTCCATTAAAAGACCTTCAAAATGATGTATGATTTTTTGGAATCGGACAAAAAATGATTGCTACACCCGTTTAAAGTCGATATAGAGTCAGCAAGGTTGATTATGAGAAAGATTAAAGTTTTCCTCCAGTTCTTTTCTTATTAATAATTAGGCTACCATATTAATAATCACAATATAGCTGTTTTTTTATAAGCCTATTATAAATAAGAACAGATGAAGGAAAAAAAAAAAAAAGCAGTAGCCTATAGGAGCAAATAGCCTAGAAAGAGACAAATAATGCATTACCTTTATTTTATATCTAAACAAAAGCATTCATATAGCCTACGAAAAACAAATTATCAAATGTAAAAATCACTTCAGTGTTCATTACAAATAAATTGATTTTTAAAACTACAAAAGCAGTTTAAATAAAGTGCTACGAGTGATTCCAGCTCTTTTCTTTTTATTGATAGATAACACTGAGACAGACGGCCTACTGTAATGCACGAATCATAAAGTTACACATCAGATGTTTTCCCCATCAGTTCCCCAAGCGTTCACTTAAGACAGAACAGATTATTGTTTGCGTGAATACTGAAATACTATAATTCTGTGTATTTATCGAGATCGCGTGCCGTTATTCGCGCTCTTCAGATGACAGTCAGCACGAGAAGCGAGCGGAGAAAAGGTAATCCTCTCAGAAAATATACAATTAAAGATACTTTTAGATGTTTAATTACTATTTGGAGCATTGGGATAGCTAAAT
>JAFVLL020024896.1:0-14183 GCA_021397915.2 Tor tambroides | reverse complement strand
GCGCGACCTATGGCTATCATTAGATACAGACAGAAAGACAAACGTTGTGCAGAAAGATACACAATCTTCCAGCCTAGGATAAAGTCATTATGAACATTAACAATAATTTGGGACAAATATAATGTGGATTTTATGGTAAGCTATGTAAGTGCCACTCTGTGGTGCAGCAGGATTTGGAACATGCATTCTGAGTCGCCGCAGACTTTAAATTAATGTTGTTCAACTGAATGCACAAATCGAACTGGTAGCTGAAATATCCACATAATAAAAACAACAGTGAAATAAGAGCGTGTGGTTTATCTGTCAATCAAATGTGCATGAAAGTTCCTTTAATACAGCAACAGCAGAGTTGTTCAGAATCATCCTGGGTCCAATTCGATTAATATTAAAATCAAGTGATGCATGATAAAGACACCCAGCTCTCTGATGCTGATGTTGGTGGTTCACAAAATCAAAATTGTGTAACTGTCTGTTAAACATATTAATTTAAAGTTTGGGGGGGTATGTCCCCACCAATGTCAAAGGCAAACCTACGCCCTTGGTTTTGTATCTATAGATTTTATTTTAGGGAAGTCGTGATTGTTTGAGAAGGCTAAATTGATCAAACATAGACTATGATCAGCTGGCCGCTTGGTCCTTACTTTAAAACAAACTTATAACAAACAAAAAATCCTCCAAACTTTTTCTAAATTAACTTTTTCTAAAAAACTAAACTATAATCACTTTGCCATTACATACAAAACTGAACTATTTTAATAGCTGAAACATTAGTATAAGCTGTTTTGGGAGAAGGGGAAAAAAAGACGGGCTTGGGTTGGACTTGGGCCGGTAATTCTGATGAGGTGTCGGACACGGGCCGGGCAAGGGCCTAAATCTGAGGCCCGTGCAAGGCTCTAGGGGTCGTCATGTGACACACAGCAGCCACAACAGCACTTGTTTTATTTTTGTTTTTTCCCCCTTTTTTTTTAATTGAAACATAAAACGCATGAACAAATATCATGAAATATCTTGATTCTCACCTTTATAGATTGTTAGTAGTTGATCTATAGTGGGCGATGGTCAAAGTAACCTAATAATGTAATCTATTAACTATGCATAAAAACCTGTCTGTTTATTTAATTAATAGATATGGGTGTCATGCCATAACATATTTTTAATATGACTGACTTTATATTTAACGTGAATTTAACATTTAAAGTTAATGTGAATAAAAACATTGGCTACTACAAGTTAGGCTACTAATCATAACACTTTCATTGCTCTCTTTCTGTAGCCTACAAAGAACATGTATACTGACAGTCTAGAGTTCAAGCTCTCTCAAAAACTCCCATTAAAATCACTGAAGCTGTTTACACTATGAAATTAATATCTTACTTACAGATTCGTAAACACATTTGCACATTGTTGTTTCTGACAAGAGAATTCACCAGAAAGAGGTATTCAGTCAGCGAGTGAGTGAAGAAAACATCTGCATTTTAGCGATGACTCATCTGAACACCTCTGATTGGTCATTGCATTCATAAGCTCAACAGAATCGTGTGTGATTGGTTATAATGCAGCACTGTACAAATGCATCTGTATCTGGCTCAGTGCCAGCCAGCGAACGCAGATTTGAATTTAGCAGCTGATGACGCACTGAACGTTCTAATCACTCCTGTGTGATTGTATTAAATATAGAAAATATGAATCGGCTATTTTTGTCTTTTGGAAACTGCATTCAAAATCCACTTGGCTCAAAAACTTTGAATGGGCATGACGCCTCTGGTGCATTCAAACCATTAAATGAAACACACACAGACAGTCGCACACAGAGAAACATTTAAAAGCACAGAAACTTGATGTCGCCATGAGGATTATTATAAAATAACTTCACTACTGAATTGCTAGTGGGGCAATTCCAACTTTGGAAGGACAGTCTGGCGCTTCTGACTCACAGCCTGTAAGTACGTTTTCAGATTTAAAGAATTTGCTACTGGCTATTCAAACATGAGTTTTGAGCAGTGTAGAGTAGTGCTTGTTGTTTGTAATTTCTACAATCACAAATGCAGACATGGTGTTATGTTTACGCAATGCGTAAAAAGACGGTATGAGTCATTATAATCAGTAATTATGTCCTCACCGAATGCAAAAAATGCCTCATTTATAATGAGTTTTATTGTTTTTGTCACATTGCGCTGGGCCACGGCATCACAATATGGGAAGGGCCATAACATTTCTGTCACACGCTTGAGGTATTCGGCCAATCACAACGAACTGGAGCAAACCACGCTTTTCAGAATGATGAGCTTTGTAAAAATCGACACCTTTCAGAAAGGCGGGGCAGAGAAGAGCTACAATAATGTACAGTATGTGGAAAATAATGTTTTTTTGAACCTTAAACCACGTAAACCCATTGCATTACACCAAATACACAAAATAGTTTTTTTAGCAACATCATATGACCCCTTTAACACATAAATGCATACCTTGGGTCTTTAGCGACCCGGGACATCATTCACTATCCTCTCATTTTTTTAAAGTTAGACATCAACTTTATTAGTATTCCTCAATCTATTCATTATAAACAATATAACGAGAAAAAAATTATAAAATTTAAAAGTATGTCTGTTTCCTGATTAATTTTTGATAAAGCGTATAGGGTCGCTAGAGACCCGAGGTGTGTATTACTGTAAGTATATTTTTTTCTGCTCAAAAATATTCAAAAATTTCTGATGACTCAATACATGCAATTCACCATTATTCCTCGAGGTGGCACTGTTTAATAGACAATAATGATGTGATGTTTCACTCGTAATTACCGCAGGCTTAAAACAAAAGAATATCATTAGCAAAAATTTAACTGGTTTGAATGGCTATACTGCAGAGCAATTACTGTATGCCATAAAATATAAATGTCACTGTCGTTTGATGGTGGATGTGGTGAATAAGCTGGCAGCGACCAAACTATTGATTGAAGTAACTGAAAACGGTAGTTTTGTGAATATGCTTGAGATTACAAATGAGACAGATGCTGAATGTACTGTGGAAGTGCGCTCCGACGATGACGGCGATGGTAAAATCATCTGCTCAAAAGGTAAGTGAAAGTGACGTGACGTGTAATGAAATATTTTATTTTATTCTTCTGTAATTGTTCTTAAAATATCAAGAGAGTTTTTTGCTATTGAAGCAATTAATAGATCCATCCACGCTGGATATACTCTGTAGGTCCGGGTCACTAAAGATCCCAATATGTAATAGTGATTGGCGAAACATTCACGCATTTAAGGGTTAATCTATATATGAAAAGCAAAGCCCTTGTAGGTTTGTGTTGAGATACTGAAGGCTGAAAATATCAAGCAGAATCACCTCTAGTCACTGCTGTATGTTTATTATTAATAATATAAGATCAATTTAGATCTCTAACGCCTGTTTCACACATGCTCCGTCTGCAGTGCGTATGCAGTCCGTGCTGCTTCTGCACCGCATACATAAATCATTGTGCTTTCACACAGGACGCGTTTGCAGTCCGCTCCTGATCCGCGGCTGTTTACCACAAACACAACATTTATCCATTATTTTGATTTCAAATCCAAACATTGTTAGCCTATACTGAAAGTGCTTTTTCAGCATTGTGATCCTCTTTTATCACAGTACAGTTACACAATCTTTCATAGACATATTCACGTTTAAACTCAATTAATATAAACAACGTATTAAATGCATTTGGCTTCTAGATTTGTATATTATGTTGCTCAAGCAAGTGGAAACGCATTTAAATACAGCCTACTTTTCTTGTGTTAGGCTTTCACAAATATTTTACTTTAAAACTTACCACTGACAGAAACAGTCGGCTCTCGTGCCTTTTACATTTAAATCTTTATTACAAACAGTCCCGCGGTTCTTAAAGAACTTTGTTTTTCTACCTCCACAGGACAAGTGCACATGTTGCCTTGTTTATATAAAAGTAAACTTTTCTTTGTTTTAAACCTAGCCAAAAAGCCTGTGAAACACAGTAGACTTTAATTATATCTATACATTTCCATGTCAATCAATGTTCATTTTTACTGCGAACAAAGCGCTGTCACTTTAATTCAGCGCGTGCAGCACAGCAAAAATAGACTCGGTGCGGAAACGATCGCTGCACTGCTGCAGACGCACTGCTCCTGGAACGCACCGCCGGACCACAACCGAGTGCAGTGTGAACGCTTTAAACCATTAACATGGGTGCGGAAAAAAATACGCACTGCAAACGGAGTATTTGTGAAACAGGCGTAAGATTTAGATTTTTGGGCTCTTTAATTGTAAGTTTACATTGTGACAAATTATCATACAGAGGGACAACAAATTATCAAAGTGTGTTCAGTGAATGAAGTCTTTTTTCTGGCAAATATTGTGTTGATAAAAAAATTGAAAGTGTAATATTTATAGAAATACCTACAATCTATTCTAAATAAATCACTGTTCAGTATTTAAGTAAAACTTGGTATACGGTGCATCTAAAAATGAACTCACTGTGGTTGCAGATGAGACGTCGGTTAAAAGTAAATGGCATACCATACCATTGTCCATCTAACATCAAAGCACAATAATCTCTGTCTTGAGGTTCTCCAGGTGCCCAGTTCAGATAGAGCGCAGGTTCACCTGAAGACCACTGCCATTCATCATGACCCATCTTCTGCAGCCCAATCCAGACATACCGAATACTTCCATCATTCACACTCTTCCTCAGCTCGTTCATGTCATTCATGTCGTCAACGGTGGCCAGATCTGTGTAATTCTCTCTGCAGTATCTCTGAGCTTCAGTCCAGGTCTTGTTCTCATTTATAAAGTGATACTGACGCTGAACACATTCAGATACGGAGCAGAAAGCTGTGAAAGAGAGGGTCTGATTTAATGCTTTTCATAACAGGATCAAACCTAATGAAACTAGAAACCAGAAATAAAACTACAAACACACTCACCAATTAGAAGAAGAATGAAAAACAGAGTTTGGTCCATTTCAAAACAATACAGATAAACTCAGATTTCAAATAGTCACAGATGTTATAAATCCAGTTTAACAGGAACATAAATGCACTGTTCACAATGATTAAGACAATATTGACATATCAAAAGTCTAACTCGAGTTAAAGAATGAACATGTGAGTTCTTTCTTTAGAGGTCATGTGTTTCTGTTCTGAGTCTTTAATGTGATTTATTATATCTGCTCTCATCCCTCATTGAGCATCACATCATTTGTTTAGAGTAATAAACAAAAGCCCTTTTCATTTTTCTTCCTCATTCATGTGTATTTCAGATTTTTGTCTCTGTGTTGCTGTAATTCTCTGGAAGTGTGTTAATTAGAATGTGACTGGAGGGTCTTTATGTTCCTGTATGCACACCGTGTAACGACACATGCAAATAAAAGACAAAGGCAACAACACATTCAACTGTTTATTCATGGAAATCATAGGCGCAAAGAACATTCACATTATTTCACTATGTACACGGGCAATGTTGCTTCCTCTTCATATGATGTCAACTCAGTCAACATTATAACAGTAAATTTCATTTACTGGTGTTACAAAACATGTTTGCTACTTGAACCTTTCTTTCTTTCTTTTTTTTCCACTGATTAACATGTACATGGAGATCTCCAACGACTATACATGAGTCACGTTCACATTCAGCAGCACAGAAGCTACATAAGATAGCCCAAAAAGATGCATGAATGCATTTACACGAGTTACAAAAGCAGGAAATTAATTTAAATATAGAAACAATAAATAAATGAAAATGTGAATTCATACATTGTGCATTATACACTCTGTCATGTCAACGGTTGAGTTAAAATAATGGTTTTAATTATTAGTGTGACTTTGCGTTCCATGAGGAGGATAATTTAGCGTCTCCAATGGTGTTTGTAATGTACAGTGCCTTGCGAAAGTATTCATACACCTTCATTTTTTTCACGTTTTATGTTGATGCCTTATGTTAACTGCTTTTAAAAAAAATTCTACATCAGTCTACACTCCATACACCATATTGACAAAGCAAACACAGAATTGTCACAACTTTGTAAATTAATTAAAAATAAAAAAAACTGAAATAAGTACATTGCATAAGTATTCATACCCTTAACTAAATATTTAGCTGAAGCACCTTTACAGCCTCAAGTCTTTTTGTTTGATGCGACAAGCTTTGCTCATCAGCATTTGGCAATTATCTGCTATTCTTCTCCTCACCTGTTCACCTCTCAAGCTCTGTCGGGTTGGATGGGGGCAGACGCATATTTTCAGGTTTCTCCAGAAATATTTGATTGGGTTCAAGGCCAGGCTGTGGCTGGGCCACTCAAGGACATTCACAGAGTTGTCTATAAGCCACTCTTGCTGTGTGTTTTGGGTCATTGTCCTGTTGGAAGGTAAACCTTCTGCCCAGTCTGAGGTTCTGAATGCTCTGGACTGGGTTTTCATTAAGGCTATCTCTATATTTTGGTGCATTGAGCTTGTCTTCTACTCTGATGAGTCCCTCAGTCCCTGCTGCTGAAGAACAGTCCCACAGCATGAGGCTGCTACCAGCACACTTTACTTTTGGGATGGTACTCTGCAGGTGATGAGCAGAGCTGGTTTCCTTCAAACATGATGTTTAGAATTGAGCTTCATCAGACCAGAGAATATTATTTCTCACAGCCTGAGGGTCCTTTAGGTGCTTTTTTGCAAATTCTAAGTGTGTTTTCATGCATCTTCACTGAAGAGAGGATTGAGTCTTGCCACACTGCCATAAAGCCCAGATCGATGGCGTGTTGCAGGGATGTTTGTCTTTCTGTAGATTTCTCCTATCTCCACATATGATCATGGAGCTCAACTAGAGTGACCATCAGCTTCTTGGTCACCAGTCTAGACAAGGCCCTTCTCCATCAGTTGCTCAGTTTGGGCAGGAGGCCAGCTCTAGAAAGAGTCCTGGTTGTTCCAAACTTCTTCCATTAAGGGTAACAGAGACTACATTCTTCTGTGAACCTTCAATGAAGCACAATTTTTTTTTCCTGTTTCTGAGCTCTACAGGCAGTTCTTTTGACTTGAGAGCTTGTTTTTTGCTCTGATATGCATTGTCAGCTGTTAGACCTTTTATTAAGACATGTGCCTTTCCAAATCATACCCATTCAACTGAATTTGACACGGGTTAACTTCACTCGAAGTGTAGTAACACCTACAAGCGATATGAATGCTCCTGAGCTAAATTTCAACTGTCCCAGATAAGAGTATGAATACTTACGCAATGGAATCATTTAAGTTTTTTATTTTTAATAAATTTGCAAAGATGTTAAAAAGCTGTTGTTTGCTTTACCATTGTGGTGTATGGAGTATAGATTGATGTTGAAAAAAAAGTAATTTAAAGCAGTTTAGCATAAGGCAGCAACATAAAAAAAACGTGAAAAAAATGAAGGGGTATGAATACTTTCGCAAGGTACTGTAGCTGTAGGTGGTAAATTTTATAAATAGTGTTAAATTGTGCACTTTTAATTCAAATTCTTTCTCATAGAGTGAGTTAAATTTAGCTTAACCTAAAGTGTTAATTAGTACATTAATCAACAAACATGCACTAACATTCAAACCACACTATTGCAAAAAGAGACTAAAGCCCTATTCACACGGGATTATCTGGGGACCTTGTGTGATTTTGAAATTCCCCCCCACATCTGAATTTCGTGTGGTGCATTCGCACGGGATAAGAGAAGTCTGTGATTTTACTCGAATTTACTGACTTATCTCCCAGACACGATGTCAAGGCTTTGAGAGTCCCGTTCTATGGTCCAGTTAGATGAATTAAAAAAAAAGAAAGTAATATAGTTTTGTGCCCTGTGTCATTTACATTTCACCAGGTTAAAATAATATCAAGCTTTATGCTTGATTTATTTGTAACACATTAACCTCGAAACCTTTTCAGCTTTCTCTTTCTGCAAATTGTATAGTTGTATGGTGTAGTAAAAATATGAAACAATATCTAAAAATATAATAAAATACCTAACTACATAATACTATTATTGTTAGAAATTGCATCAATATAAACATAGAAATATAATACATTTAAAATTTTAATTAAAGCATAATAATATACAAATATGAAAAATGAATAAATACATTTTAAAATAATAAATAGTATAATATATATATATATATATATATATATATAAATAACAGAAATATATTAAATTAATTAAATTATAAATTAAAATTATAATAAACAAACAAATATATATTATAAAAACAGATCGAGAAACAATAAATGCATTAAACTATACAATACAATTATAGCAATTGAATAAATCATATAAATGAAAAACTTCAAATAATGAATAAAACACAAATATAACAAATACATTAAATTATAAATTAAAATGCCCCATCGGGACAAGACCACGGGAATCAGATGGGCCCTTTGCACAATCTAACGTGGCGGCATAGTATCTGTGCAATCAAGTCGATGATATCACTGGAAATTAAGTGTCCCCAACTAAGCGGCAAGGAACCAAAACTCCATCGGTGACAGAATGGAGAAAAAAACCTTGGGAGAAACCAGGCTCAGTCGGGGGGCCAGTTCTCCTCTGGCCAAGACGACCCGGTAGTTTGTGCTGAGTACTCATCTGTTTCCGAGGTCTTGTCCCGATGGCCGTTTAGGAGACAAGGTCTTCACTTGGGATCTGTCTCTGGGGCTCATCTAGTTGTCCTGATTTCCGCTGTAGGGTATCAGAGTGAATCAGCCAATTTAAGATTCAATCAGAACACTGAAACATGAGGACCCAAAATTCCACAAAGAGGCCCAAGACAATAAGATGTTCGTAAATCAGAGCCTAGTGCCAGCCAGTCTGAAGCAAGCCTCACCAACCAACTCTTTCACAGAACAGCTTACAACATTAACACAAACACTTATGGATAACCCCAACTCAGGAAGGAGATTGTCAGATTTGGGGCAAGTAACCAAGATTGATGGTCAAAGAGATGCACAGCATGACCATCACATGTAAATCCATGATAGAAATCATGAGCTTCCTCAGATTGGTTTCCCCCACCTAGAGGACAAGTACCAGACTGAAATTCCTTATGAGACCTTTTAACCTCTTTGGTCTTCACAGAGCACATTCTCACTTCACAGAATGGCACAGAAACGGCCTTTCCGTGTATATATGCACGAAAAATGATGCTAAAAGGACTTATGAGCAACTAATCATTTCTACGCATAACTCCATATTATGTAACCCACACATTTGACTATCATGTTCTGATCACACACTGTGTATGTCTTTTTAACAACTATTGAGTAGCTTAAGGGTTTATATTCATGTTTAGTATGTGCGTGTTTGAATCTTCATGCTTGAAACATTTCTTCCAATCAATTCTTTGTCAAATGTATCATATTCTTGTTATAGAAATCATGTCCAAAATTATACTCTGCAAGAGCAGGAAAATTCGGACCATGTGACTGATAAGATAACATCGTAGATTTACGTATTGGGAGGAGAAAGATAGCAAAACCCTGAGCTAAGATGATGTCTAATTGGTCAAGACACTATTTGGGATGTGTGCAACAGCCCGGTTTAAATACTCAGGACACCATCAAATTATGGTTTTAGTCATCACTTTTTTGCTTTGTACTTTTAGCCATGCTTTTAGCTTTTGCTTTTTAGTCAATGCTTTTTCTTTGCCTGTTGCCACCGTGTTTTGACGCTGCTTTTTAGTGCTCTTTGAGCTTGCTCTGGCTTACATGCCAGCTGCTACCTAACTACGATGAGAAAAAAATCCATCTAGTCTTGTTACTTCTATTCCTTTAGTTTAGTTTCTTTTTTTTCCGTTGAGAGTTTCGTGTTCTGAGTTAAGTTTTGCTGCAAAGTCCAACTCCGACTGCACCCGCTTCAAAACTTCAACCAGCAACTGACTCCGCACCATTCGTCAGCCAACGCCCAAGACATCACTTCAAGGACTACTGAACTTAAGCCAATCAGCAACCTTGGGAAACCCCTTTATGCAAAGATAACAAGGGAACCCCCCTGAACAGGCAACGCAAGTACAACCTCCAGATTCTAGCTGAACTGGTGCATTTAATATAAATTTTAGCCTCATTGAGAAAGTCAGTGATTGAATTGATTGATGGTTGTTCAGGTCTATGTAATTGCACATATTGCTATAAACTTGGGATTTCACATTTTTCATTATTTTAAACTCATTCTTTCCTCACTTTCTCTCTTCCTGCAACTTGTGTGACTGTGTGAATGTGTGTGTTTGTGTTAGATTAGTTTATATTGTCTTTTATATTTTATATTATATTTTATATTGTCTATTTATCCAATAGTCTTATTTATATTGAAAAGAGAAGTATCTTGTGTTTTGTGCTTACAACTTAATGTCTTAAACTGCCGATTTTATTACCGTGCTAATTAATAGTGGTTTCATTATATTTTGTTTTTTAATATCCACTGCAGAGTTGATGTTATACGGCTCGTTCAATGAATCGCTGGCCGACTCGGTGATCAGCCGTAAAAAACAGTGATTCTGTCCAAATTCCCTATAAAATCATAAATGATTCCCTTAGAGCTAAACTTACCTGTTTCCCTTACACCGCTGACATTCAGGGCTGTAGAGGTCGTCTCTAGGTGCTGATGCACCATCTGGACTGGATGCAGACTGGACCCGGGTGACTGCAGTGACCATCTGATCTAATTTTATACGATCGCTACTAGCTTCCAGTAGCATATCGTATAAAATTCAAAATTCTCCTGCTCACTTTCAAATCATTGCACGGCTTGGCTCCCCTGTATCTTTGTAAACTGCTTCTCCCCTACACCTTGGTTCGTTCACTACAGTCTTCTGACTCTGCCCTTCTCGTTGTACCTCGGCATCTCCTCTCTTCAATTTCTGAATTTAAATCACTACTCAGAACTCACTTAATTTCTGAATGTTACCATCCTTAAGATTTGTATTTGTTGTGCTTGATTCTTTTCTGCTATATGCTGCCCCATCTATATAATGCTCTTTTACTGTTTCTACTAACTATTGTTCGTTATCATTGTCTACTTTATTATTGTTATTATTTTCTTGTTAAATGTACATTGTAGAGTGTCCTAGAGCCCTGGAAAGGCACTATTTAAATAAAACGTATTATTATTATTATTATTAATATATAGCAATAGACATTCAAACATGTAAGGCCACATGTAGCCATTTTTAAAGTGTTATCTATTGATTCTACCACTTATTTATATTACATATGATCTGTATAAATTAATATTCATTTAAAATAAATTGTTTTATAATAATTATTCATCTAAAAGTGCTTGTGTGTAGTGGATTAATAATAATATACTCATTATAATTATATAAATCATATGTAAATTGTAATTATCATTAAAGACATTAAAATATCATTAATTTTTTTTTTAAAGTACTTTATAGTGACCTTTAGTTTTTAGGAAGAGAAACTGGGGGAGTAACTTTTTTTTTGTGTCAGACATGTGTCACTTTGTTCGCATCTGATTGGTCCAATTTCAGTTTGAGATCTCTTACCTAGAACATAACCTGCCCCGGAGCAGGTTAGCTGTGGCGTGTAAGTTACTATAGCAATGAATGCAGCTAAAAGTCAAGTCAATTTCATGGTACCTAAAACCCAGGATTGGTGCAAACTAAACTGAAACTTACCTGGCTAGCCTGCTAATCCAGCTTCATGGTACAGGCCCCAGATCCTGTCAGAAAATACCTGTTTTGTATGGTAACAGAACAGGTTGTCAGCACAGTTGTCTAATACCCAAAACCTGTTAAAAGCAAGTCTTGTCTGGTACCAAAAATTACCCAAAACTCTATTAACAGTCTTCTGTCAGCCGAGATGTTTACTAAGGAAAAAGCCAATGAAGAGCAGAGGCAGGATACGAGGTGATGATAAAAAGTAGCAGAGTTTATTGGATCTTAGTTGTGTATGTTTCAATGCTCATACGTCATCTGATCAGCACAAATACAACAAGTGATATTATATAACACAAGCAATAGCAATGGGTACTTACTGCTTCACAACAACATCCCATAAACCTTAAATTTCCATAAACAATCCCACTTATCTCTTAATCATTAAGACAAATATTGAAACCACACATCATAAGACTAAACAAAAATGGAAAAATAATATAAAAACAACAATATAATATCAATGACTAATCAATGAATAAATCAATGAAATGGGTTTAATAAATGGCTTAAAATGATTATTATGAATTATTATATGATTAAATGGAATATTAAATGATTAATTTATAAATTATTGAATGAATGAATGAAGGAAGAATAAATGGGTAAAAAAGAAAGTAAAATAACACATGTACTGTGTATTTCAACATAAAATGTTTCCATTTGACTGTATTATTATGTGATAATTATTTCCTTCATGTTGGTACAACTCATGTCCAGAAACTCCTATGAAGTTCATTTGGGTCGTGTGAGGAATCAATTATATTTCACAGTTCAAGTGATGATACACACAGTATTCAGGCATTTCAAGATGGTTTGTCATTGCATTTAATTTTTTGTGCACAAAAAAATTGAGAAAAAGATCAAAATTAATGCTAAAATAGAAGAAGTAATTTTTTTAATGTATCATGATCAATCATTTCAATTGAAAGATCCTTGACTGATGGGACACTATAATAAAAAAAAAATTCAAAAAAGACTAACATCTCACTCTTATTGATTCATCATGCAGCTCAAAGCATTATGGGTAGAATCTCTCTACAATATGTTCTGATTCATCAGCACAGTATCACAGATGATTGAGAACCAACATTAAACCCAGGATAGAGCGGCTGAGTGAATGTGGTCTGGACTGTGTGGATGAGGCTCATTGTGTCAGAGACGCTGTAGAAGGAAAGAGTTCCTGCACTGGGATCCACAAACACTCCTATTCTAAAGATATTATCAAACATTTCTATTCTACTGATGATAGGCTTTACAGGTAGATCAGTCACTATGTTATTATGTCTGAATGAGTAACTGGAGGGAGTACAGATCAAACTCCAGCACTGATCATCACGTCCAAACCAATGATTAAACGAACTCCGCCCCTTCGTGCGAATGCTCTTATACAACACTGATATAAACACACCATTATCTCCACTCCACTCAATCTCCCAGTAACAGCGTCCACACACACTCTCTCTACACAACACCTGATGAAAATCAGATCTCATTGTATGATAATGATACTCCTCCACATTTGTCACATGTCTGTTATACTCAGGCAGAATGAGTTTAGTGTTTGCTGTTTTTGGATCCAGTGTGAGAAAACAGGCATCTGAACACAAGAACAGAGACATTTATAACAAAACAACAATCACTACAGCTGTGTGTGTGTGTGTGTGTGTGTGTGTGTGTGTGTGTGTGTGTGTGTGTGTTTGTGGACGTACATTTTCGTAGTCCTGGTGTAATCCTGATCTCTCCTCCGTGATCCACACTATGAAACAAACACAGAGTCACATTCAATCAGTAAACAACTTGTTCTCTTCCATTACATTCTATAATTTTTCAGGGGTTTGACAATTATAACAATCCAGTTGGATGTTTCCCTATAATATGCAGTGTGCTATGTAATGTATTGTGTCCTGTTCTTAAAGTGGTCATCGGATGCCCATTTTCCACAAGTTGATATGATTCTTTAGGGTCTTAATGAGAAGTCTATAACATACTTTTGTTAAAATTTCTCAATGGTAATGTAGCACAACACCCTTTTTACCTTGCCAAAAACAGCTCTGCACACAGCAACACGTTTTGTTGCATGTCTCTTTAAATGCTAATGAGCTCTGCTCACCCCACTCCTCTCTCCCTTGGGGTGATGAGGTTTTGTTCTCGTCACTTCCTCTTGATTACGTCACTTCCTGTTTGTTGCTGCTGCGTTTTGAGTTTGAGCTCCATCAAGTTAATTCTTTATCGTCTATTTTCTATCTTAAAATCAATTTTATACACTATCATTTTCATTTCTATAACGTGTGAATACATCCCCTATAGCATTCTACAACAAAACCAATCAGAGCGCCTTGTTATCACTACTTTTATTTTGATTTCCCGAGTCTGCTATTAGCTTATAGCCCGTTAGCATCGCCAGCGCGGGAGCCGCTAATCTCGCTTACGTTGCTAATACTCTATTCACACACATTACCATTGTTTCACTGTTACTTGCTTAAATGGCGGATTTGT
>JAFVLL020024895.1:0-22619 GCA_021397915.2 Tor tambroides | reverse complement strand
AGACAGATCGCAGTGGATTTCAGTCCGTGGATACACAGCGCGACATTTCCCCGCCGTCAGCTAGAGAAGGTGTCCCCTTCCGCACAACTCTTCATGGCGAGAAGACCTTTTTCACTTCTGCTTTCTGTCACCTACGGGACCACCGCTCGCGAGCCACACGCTTTTAAAAGTTTGCCTTTCATGTGAATGTACACGACTCATCTGAGAAATGAAGCTCAGCAGACAGTTCACAGTTTTTGGCAGTGCCATATTCTGTGTTGTGGTATTTTCCTTGTACCTGATGTTGGATCACATAGATCATAGCAAAAACCCAAATGGAGAGAGAATTCAAAACGTAAGTACTCCTCTCTTATGCTTATCTATAAATTGTGTTATACAAACAGTGTTGTCAGCAGATGTGTGTTTTCTGTGTTCAGACTGCTGGTCCGTGAACTTACAGGCTAATATTAACTCGACGGTGATATGGTTGATAAAAGACAGTAGTTTGAATTGATAGTTTCTCTTTCCAAGTGACATGCTGTTAAAATAATACAGACACAAAGATGGCTGTGAACATTAAGTTATTTCCTGCATTTCCTGTCTCTAAAAATACTTTATCGTGTGTTTTTATTAAGTAACTCAGAGTAGTGATACTGTTTAAGCAATTAAGAAAGCAAATTAAAAGAGAGATTCTATTTAACTTCGGACAGTGAACTAATCTCAAAGGTCAATAACCCGCAGTCCTCAGCGCTCATAGGTTGTGTTTCAAAATCCCAGCGAACAGCCTACATAGACAGCACAGTGTGTTTCCTACTGAATTCTGTTTTTGCATTTCAGCAGGCACAGACTCCCATAAATGGTCCTACCTATATACACTATTTGCGTAACATATTTTATTTTTATGGTTGAAATTAAGGTATCATTGCAAAAGGCGCAAAAAGTATCCTCAGGAACACTCAGTCATATGAACAACGATATGACAGTTTCATGCACCTTAAGTAAACTGAACAGTTGTTCAATTCCAGTCTGATATGACTGAAAGAAAAACGTTTTGTTGAGTATTCATTATGTCAAACTGTTTTGAACCGAAATATTACGATTGTATTTTTAACGATTCATTAATTGAATCGACTCATAAGAGTCATTTACTTGTGAATCGGACTACATTGTTTGCGCTGAACGGTTTGCTTTTGCATGTAGCTTGCGAGGTCAGCTCAACGGAAAAAAATGAAGTTTTGACATTATTTCATAGTCTTTTTACTCCATCTATCTCATTCTGTTCAGACTGTAAGCTAATGCTGTATAATTTGTTTTGCTGTGACGAAAGTCAGTAAAAGCGGAGCCGAAAACAGCATTTTGGGCATTACCAAAAATGCGCAAACATCTTTGACCGGTAGTTCACTCGATTTTAAGACAGACATAATGATTCCTGTTTTCCCTTACTTTTTCCATTTAATACTGTTTAAATTTGCGATTAAAAACTGATTTGTTTTTCAATACAGCTGGTGTGGCCGGTTCAGATGAACTCATGAATTGAACTCATCATGATTACGAAGAATTGTATATTTGGATTTTTTTTCAAATGTATGAAACAAAACTGTTATATTGTAAAACGGTCCCATTTCTGTGTACAGAGGGTTAAGAATGCCAGCTGAGAACCAGTGATGTTTAGGGTTGAATTTAGGTTAACCCTAAATTCAGTAAGTCCTACAAGATTCACATGTGTCTTACATACACTGTGTTTATTTGAAATCCAGTAGATTAAACCTAAGCTTAACACTCTGGCAGCAGCAAATATGAATCTTCTGAGAGTTTTACAAGGTTTAGCACTGATATTCTTTGACATTGATGTACTATAATCTGGCGTGACGAATATTCAAACACCTCTTTTGAATGACATTTGAGAGTCACAGTGGGAGAATTCAAATTGAATGTTGTACATTTTAGTCTCTCCCGTTTTCATAGACACAGTGCTTGTGCCTGATCTGGAAAAGTTGCCAGCCAGATGCTGCATTAAATTACTTTGGTTGTTAAAATATATTTTCTAAATCCATAAGTAATGCATGCAGTTGAAGTGGTACATGATCTTGTCCAGTGTTAAGTGTTACTCACTGTTTTTCTGTATTCTACAGGGTCAGCTTGGTATTCTGCAGGACAAAATAGACCACTTAGAAAGACTACTTGCAGAGAACAATGAGATCATTGCCAACATCAGGGACTCCGTAATTAACCTGAGGGAAACTGTGAAAGATGGGAAAATGTTTCCTGAAGGGAACGTGAGTCAGGGGAACTTGGAATTGCTGCCCCCTGCTCCGGCGCTGCTCCCAATCCACTCAGAGGACTGCCAGTTTGCAGCACGGACGTACTCCAAGGCAGCGGATGGAGTACAGGTACAAAAAAAGAAGTGTTAAGATTAGATGGACCAACTTGTCAGAGCTCAGTGATAATATTTCTTTTGCTTGCCCTGTCAGCCCAGTGATACAGATTTCCACAGTACCTGCCCTGTCAGTATTTGATATAAAATATATGCGTGTTTGTTAGATATTTTATAAATAATTTAAATATAATTAATAATAATCATATATAATAATATAAAAATAATAATAATAATAATAAGTATATAAGTATATATACAGTATTAGACTGTAATTCAAATATATTAAAAAGTTATTTTAAATTGCAATAACATTTCACAATATTACTGTTTTTAATGTATTTTTAATCAAATAAATGCAGCTTTGATGAGCATAAGTGACAGTGAAACAAAAAACACATTTCTTTTTCTTTCTTTCTTTTTTTTTCAACAATAGCTGGAAATAAGCCAACTTTAAATAACAGACTGTAAATAACATTTGCATGGGTCAACTGTGATAGAGCACATGCATTCAGATGACAATTAATTCATGCCGGAAAGGGAGTTGATATCCATTCTTCCTCCAAACTAAAACCTCAGTATCATCATATTTTTGTAAGACATACACAAGTAAACTACACTATTGATCAACTATATAATAAAGGTAGACTTTAACTGAAGGGTTAAACTATATTATCAGGATGTTCACAGCTGTCACATGTATTTTGTATGTTGTGATACTGTAATGCATCAGGAAGAGATTCATCATTCCATAAGCATTTGATTGGTGTGACAGAGAAAGAGAAAATAATTCATACAGTCACCTTGAAACTGTTTTGCTATTTTATAATGCACAGTGTTTTTTTTTTTGTTTTTTTTAATTTTCCTGAACAATGTTACAGTAAACACGGATAGATCAATGCCAGAGAGACTTGTTTTCTGGAGACCCACTGGCTGTTCTGTGGAGGCTGAGAAATATCTCAGTGCCTGAATTGTGTCACACTAGCAGACTAATTTTTGCATATATTTGCATGTGCGTTTGTCTATGGCTTGCCTTTTTCCTTAGCACTTTTCCGCCTTTATTTGTTTTACATGGGGATGTGATGTAATATCAGCATTTACAGGTGCAAGTCTATGATTTTTATTGCTATCCATCCTAGAAATATTGGTGTTTTTCCATCCGTCACTTGAGGAAAAATATCCCTACTGAGTTAGCGTTGTGTGTTTGTCAATAATTAAATTTAATTCCTGTCCAAATAAACATCTTGGAGTTTACATGCAGGAATTGCTTAAGAGAATATATATATATATATATTTTTTGTTTGTTTCAGAAAACCGACAGCTGATATGAACTAGGGCCACATGTTTTAGGAGTGTCATCTGGATTTAAATAGAATTTAGCCAAAAATTACGCTGCTATTCTCTTTTGATTTAATTGATGTTTGAATGAGTTTTATCACAGAGAAGCCATGAGGATGCTTTTGTTATCATTAAATTAACTGTCAGTGAATTTTCACCAAGACTTCCTTCTGCCCAGCATTTAAGTAACTCCGCAAATTGATTTTCATAACTTTCATAACCAATAGAAATTGATGTACACATCTAGCATTATGAACTGATTTCTGCACTTAGTCAGCAAAAATATATGAACTGAATGGAAGTACAGGGTGGGCCATTTATATGGATACGCCGTAATAACATGGGAATGGTTGGTGATATTAAAGTCCTGTTTGTGGCACATTAGTATATGTGAGGGGGCAAACTCCTCAAGATGGGTGGTGACCATGGTGGCCATTTAGAAGTCAGCCATCTTGGATACAACTTTTGTTTTTTCAATAGGAAGAGGGCCATGTGACACATCAAACTTATTGGTAATGTCACAAGAAAAACAATGGTGTGCTTGGTTTCAACGTAACTTTATTCTTTCATGAGTTATTTACAAGTTTCTGACCACTTATAAAATGTGTTCAATGTGCTGCCCATTGTGTTGGATTGTCAATGCAACCCTCTTCTCCCACTCTTCACACACTGATAGCAACACCGCAGGAGAAATGCCAGCACAGGCATCCAGTATCCGTAGTTTCAGGTGTACATCTCGCATCTTCACACCATAGACAATTGCCTTCAGATGACCCTAAAGATAAAAGTCTATAGGGGTCAGATCAGGAGACCTTTGGGGCCATTCAACTGGCCCACGACGACCAATCCACTTTCCAGGAAAACTGTTCATCTAGGAATGTCTGGATCCGGCACCCATAATGTGGTGGTGCACCATCTTGCTGGAAAACTCAGGGAACGGCGCCTTGTGTATAAAGAGGGAAACACATCATCAAGGTAGCAATTTCAAATATCCAGTGCCTTGAGGTTTCCATTGATGAAGAATGGACCCAATTATCACAGAATTTCATATACCACACCAAACCATCACTTTTGTTGTTCCAACAGTCTTGGAGGGATCCATCCAACGGGTTAAATTGCCAGACCAATAGCGGTGGTTTTGTTTGTTAACTTCACCATTCACATAAAAGTTTGCCTCATCACTGAACAAAATCTTCTGCGTGAACTGAGGGTCCTGTTCCAATTTTTGTTTTGCCCATTCTGCAAATTCTGTGCGTCGATCTGGGTCATCCTCGTTGAGATGCTGCAGTAGCTGGAGTTTGTAAGTGGGTGCCATTTGTGAGTAGCTAATATCCGCCGAAGGGATGCTCAACTAATGCCACTCTCCAGTGACATGCGGCGAGTGCTACGCTGTGGGCTCTTGCTGAATGAAGCTAGACAGCCACTGATGCTTCTTCATTAGTGACAGTTTTCTTTGCGATCCACATTTTGGCAAATCTAACACTGAACCAGTTTCACGAAACTTAGCAAGCAGTTTGCTGACTGTAGCATGGGAGATGGGTGTCAGAGGGGTGTCTTACATTGAAATCTGCTGCAATGACCCGGTTACTGCGTTTTCACCAGATATCAACACGATTTTGATCCGCTCCTCACGCGTTAACCTCTTCGACATGTCAATGGCTGGGAACAAAGAGAAACTTGTAACAATCATGAACGAACAAAGTTACACTGAAACCAAGCACACCATTGTTTTTCTTGTGACATTACCAAGAAGTTTGATGTGTCACATGGCCCTCTTCCTATTGAAAAAACTCGTTGTATCCAAGATGGCCGACTTCTAAATGGCCACCATGGTCACCACCCATCTTGAGGAGTTTGCCCCCTCACATATACTAATGTGCCACAAACAGGACTTTAATATCACCAACCATTCCCATGTTATTACGGCGTATCCATATAAATGGCCCACCCTGTATGTCTGTTATAGTTCAGTAAAATGATGTTCTCTACTGCTTTCTTCCAGATGCTGGATGTTTATGATTTACTCCGCTTTGATAACCCTGATGGTGGAGTATGGAAACAAGGCTTTGATATCTCTTATCAGGACAATGAATGGGACAATGAGCCACTCCAAGTCTTTGTTGTGCCCCATTCACATAATGACCCTGGTGAGTACTAATGTTTGTTGGCCATTGTCTTGTGTTTGTAGTCAATGAGAATCACCATTTATCAAGTAAACAGACATGTGTTTGTTTGATGTATATACATGTACAATATTACAAACATTTGTGATTAATGGTTGAAATTTGATCGGTTGCAGACCTAGATTAAATCCAGGGATGTGTGTGTGTAATTGACTAGTAGAGTACTCGTACACAAACTAGTCTTTTGCCTGCTGGAGGCAACAATGAAATATAATTTCTCAATGAATATTCACCTAAATCTCACCACTGTAACTAGGGGTGGGCGATATGACCAAAATCTTATATCACAATATGAGTCATTTTATTTCACGATAACTATATATCACGATAGAGGTATTTCTGCTTTAAATAAGGTGTTTGTGATTTTGATACCATAGAAATTTCATGATTCTTGTCCCCAGTGTCAGTATAAAAAAAAAACTCAAGCGCACTGAAGACAAGTAAACAGTCAGCGATTAAATAAGAATAAGAAACTAAATACAAGCAAACTTGAAATGCTACATACATTGTATAAAGTAATCAAATGTATAAAAACATATTCTTAAACATATTCTTAAAGGGCACCTATTATGACATTTAAAATGTTCCTAATGTTGTTTTGGGAGTCCCCAACAACAGTTTTACATGCATGCAATGACAAAAAACACTTTTGTTGTCGTATAATATGCATTTATTTTTACCTGATTTGCTCACCGACTCCCAAATGATTCGTTCAACGACTCATTTTTCCAAACCCCTCCTTTGCGTGACGCTAATCTGCGGTGATTGGTCAGATGACCCAGTCAGTTGTGATTGGTATACTCTGTGCAGAGATTGTCGGAAACGGAACGCCCATCACCATTAATGGATTATGGCTTGTCAAGTGTTGAAAATTGTATACGAACAGACATGGCATCAATTTCAAAATTTCAAATTCAAAAAGAAATCTACACCTGCTCCCAGCCACGCGTAAATAGTGCGTTCATTAACACACACACACACATTTCACTATCACATCTGACGTTTACGAAGTATTTGTGAATCAGGAGAAGAATTTTCGGGAATGTCTCTTTACGCGCAAATCACTCACATATTTACTCGTATATTTACGAATGTTTCATGAATGAGACCCAATGTGTGTATCAGTAAAATGTTAGCGATGTTTACAGAGAAAATACTTCTACTGGTTAACACGGAGTACAGTAACAGTATACAATGCTTGCATCAATTACATTGTGTTATAATGATGATGTTTCACCGCTTTGTAGTAAAATTTTCAAAATCAGAGAAGGAATTTGAGTTGATTTAATTTAGCGATCATAGCCCAAAGTTCGGTGGTAAACACCCAATCAGTTATTGTTTGCGTTAGCCCAACGCATAAACATATTGATAAAGCACTGCAGTACTACAAGGAATTGCTCTATTCTTTATGACAACTCCAATAACAACGACAAACATTTCACATATTTCAAAAAAATTGACATTGGAGACCTAGAAGCAGCGCTGAGCGTAACTTACACAACACACACAAATACTTATTGAGCATGCTACAGAACACATAAAGGCAACAATTATTAATAATACTTACAGGTTGTGATTCGGAGGAGGAAGCTGATCCAAATAAACTTGGTACTGAACCTTCCTTCAGTAGCAACCGGCTCGCGAATCCACACTTGAAAGCATTTATGTTTTTAAAGCAATCGTCATTAAAATGACGCGAACACAGTACAAGGTTCGGGCTATACTTGTGTGGTATGGTTGTAAAAATAAACTCTAGCCACTGATTCTTCACATTCTCGTCCCTGGGCAGTGAAAAAAAGGTCGCTTTTGCTTCGCACTTTAGAACACAGCGTCTTGTTGTCGACATGATGTTTTCCCTAATTCCCTGGTGTCTGCGCGCGCAATGAGTGGGCGTGGCCAATTAGATCATTTTTCGTCTTGACGTCACAACGAAAAGGAAAATGACTCATTTGAAAAACGATTCATTAAATTGACTCAGAGTCGACTCCTACTTTTGAGAGACAATAACGGAATTAAAGTGCCCCTATTATGGATTTTTGAAAATGACCTTTCATGCAGTGTGTAATACAGCTGTAAGTGATTGAAAACATCCTGCAATGTTTTAAATCTGAAAGTGCACTGTGTATAAAGTTATTGTCTCTCAAAAGAAAGAGTCGGTCTCTGAATCAGTGAAACGAGTCGTTTTTAAAACAAATCCCAAGCGTTTCATGTTGAAGTCAACATGAAATATTAGCATAGTGCCCGCCCACTTGTTGGTCTGAATGAAAATGCTAATTCATTCATTGCCACTAGGTGCAGCTTTTGGAGCAGTAAAAATAGCGGTTTCCCCGGTAACGCTGTACACAAAGCAGCATTGCACTCACAAACGCTGCTTTATCAGGCATTACAGGCATGATGAAATGAAAATGAGACCAATCGACCAGTCACCGCAGATTACCGTCAGGCAAAGGAGGGGTTTGGAAAAATGAATCGTTGAGCAAATCGTTTGGGAGTCGTTGAGCAAGTAAGGTAAAAATAAATTCATGTTATAAGACAATTATCAAAGTGTTTTTTGACCTTGCATGCATGTCAGCCTGTTGTTGGGGACTCCCAAAACCAAAACATGAACCTTTCATTAATCATAATGACTGGTTTCATGACTATGTACATCACTCATCAGAGTCTTTTGTAGGATTGTGAGTGTGTGAAAAAGTGTCTAGTGAAAAAGTGTCTAGTGCGCATAGAGGAGAGTGTGTTACTACAGGTGGTTTGTACAGGCCCACTCACCTGTGTGTAGCACACTTTGAATTGCACAGAAAGTTTCATAAAGACTGTTCTTTGGTGTGGTAAGGTTGGGGGTGGGTAGATGGTCCATGTTTCAGGAGGTAGGGGTTTGCATGGGGTTTCAGTGGGGGCGGGGTGGTTTGAGTTCAGGGCTCTCACAGCCTGGGGGAAAAAGCTGTTGAGCAGTCTGGCGGAGCGGGCTCTGATGCTCCGGTACCATCTTCCTGATGGTAGGAAAGGAAGAGATCAGGGAGGGCATCTTCCGTTGTGCGACATGTATAATCAGGTGCATTCCTCCGTCAGCGATGTGCCAAAGATGTAGGCTAGGGGGTAGCTGTGAGTGCAGATGTGAATTAATTAATATTAAACTATGAGAAAATAATAACTTATAACTTTTTTAATAAATTATTACTCGCGCAGGTTGTCGAAATTATGCCCTTACAGAAGTAAGCCGTCCATAGGCTCTGCCCCGGTACGGGCTATTCGTTAGCCATTTGTTAGTCTGGTTGTTTGATGAGAAAGTGATGAAATATAGTTGCAATAAACGCGTTAAGAATGCATACAACTGTAGCAGGACTGTTTTCTGCTGCGCAGAACTGCGGAAGAACTAATGACGGCACGGTTTAATGTTTGGTTGACCAATCAGCGGAAAGGGGCCTTTTATTCCCGCCCACATGCAGAGATCGAAAATTCAAGTCGTTTATTCATTTTCTAGCCCTGAACATAAAATGGGAAAAATCAAGCATAATTCTTGTTTTTTCTCTTTTTTTGAAAAATTGAAAAATGAAAAAAGGAACCGTTTTAATATTAAAAACAGAAAAATAAGAAATTAAAAAAACGAATGAATGGAAGATACCCTGCTTCCACATGCACTTCTGACTATCTCCTCAGTTGGTTTTGTTGTTAGGAAACATTTTGCACCTTGTTTGACCACTTCTGGTCGGATCACCTAAGAGCGATATCAATACCAGGCGTAAACGGGGTCATAGTTACGTCATGTCCCTTTCTGGTATCCTAGTGCTTATTGTGAGAATGTCACCATGACAACAAAGTTCAAAGATACAATGTAATTTTACACACAAAAGGTCTAATATTTACATGGTTATAGTTTAAACAAAGTCTGTATTTGGTCCATTATAAGTGCATTACTAAAACTGTGAGTTTTAGCTTAAAAATCAGTGTTTCCCACAGGATTTTGTGACACTTGTGGCGGCAGGTGACGTCACATATTAATTTGCATATTTATGATGTCATTGCATCCAGACAAGTTTTGGCACTTCAGATTTTCCACTCTATGAACTGTCACATACTGTAATACAACTGAATGCCCAATAAAGCTGTTATCATTTACATATTTTCTGTTGTCATACATAAAACAGGTATTAATAGTGACTAAACTATTATAACTATTATAATAAGTGACTAAACACGACCCAGAAACAACCCACGTCTGATAAAATCAACATACATCTACACAAAATGTACTGGTATGTAGTTTACTACATAACGCTTGTCATCTGTGATTCCAGATGTAATGTCTCTGCGCCTGAGTGAACAACTATGAGCATTTTAAAAGACGAATTAAGTTCAAATTAAAAGTACAAACAGTCAGTAAGACAGGTACTTGGAAACACTGTGTTGTACTCATTTATTGATGAGTCTGCTGCGGTACGGCCAACTGAAAGACACTGTTTCTCTGCCGCTTCACTGCTCAGAACAGACGCTCGAGAGGCGACACTGCCGGAGAGTCAGACCTCGTCATGGGGCAGTACTGGCGACATCTTCCAACTGAACAATAGCTAAGGTTTTTGTTCAAAAAAGTCGCTAGGTTTGCTGGGGCATGTACCGTTTATGGAAAAAAGCCGCTAAAAGGATCTGAAAGTTGCTAAACATTGTGCTAAAGTCGCGCTCGTGTGTGTGAGACGTGGGAGCTGCAGGGGGCGGTGGGTATTTGTGGCGGTCGATGTGGATATTGTGGCGGGCCGCCACAAATAAATCAACGTGTGGGAAACACTGAAAATAGATAGGGATAGTAGAGATTACTTCCTGTCGTGATAGACAAGTGCTGTTGATAGCTGAACATGTATTGAATGCTTAATATTTCTTTAAACCAGCTAACCGACTAGACTTGCCAGTTTTAGATTTGGCTGTGACAGATGAGAAGTGATCTACTTTTCCACAGTTGTCTTACTCAGGGCAAAAGAGCTAACAATGAAATAGCACTCTACAAAAATAGGAAGTTTATTACTTGACCCTTCCGTGTGAATTACCAAGTGTGCACTTCACATTTTACATTACATTTGAGAAAGGATAAAGAGGAAATTATTGTCAGATACACAACAGTCAGTATTTAACTCACCAAAAATGAGTTTAATATAACAGATATTGCCTGATGTTTTCTTACGGTTATGTTTTTACATCTAGATAGTCTTTTATGTCTTTTTTTAATCTATGATTAGTGTTTTTTTTTAATTACAAATAAATCTGAAATCATATCTATGCTGTCTGCGTTTACAAGGTCAGTCCTGTGTTTCATCAGGAAATATACGCCTCTTCTGTGATAAACATTTTGTCTGTTTGTAATTTCAATTCCTTTTGTAAGGTGAAAAAGTAAAAAAATATCTGGTTGGTTTATCCATACTCAAAAAGTAGATGACTTTGTTTGTTTATTATTTCTTAAATTAGCAGTGAAGCTGAAGCTTTGAGTAAAATATTAACATTGAAAGCAAGACATGCATGAAGCCATTTTGTTATTATGTTACAAACGGAACCTTAAAACGGAACATTATATCACAGAGAGAACCTCATGGCAGGTTCACCTGATCCTGATCACATGCGATTTTTTTTAGCAGGTTTTTAAATAAAAATGTTTCTGTGTTCAGCTTGATGCAGCACAAAAACAAACCAAAAAAAATTCAGGGACTCACAAGACTCTTTTAGCTTAAACTATGTGTTAAAAATGCAATATGCATGGCGCAAGATGCTAAAAACCTACGCTGAACTAAATACTTAAAATTACTTAAAATAATAAAACAAACAAAACTTTAAATAAATAAAGTCAATACAATTCTAATTACTCTCTCTAATGTGTCTAGACTGTTGTTGGATAACTAGTGTTCCATTGTGAACCCATTTCAGTTATTTTAAGGAAACTTTATCAGGTGAATTAACATGCACTGTTCTCTCTCTCTCTCTCTCACACACACACACACACACACAGGTCAACTGACTCGTTAGTACGTTTGCTGTTTGACTTCATAATTTGTGTGTGTGGCAACATGATCTGTCCTGTTTTTGTTCTGTGTCAACATTTCTTTCACTTGTCACTTTTGTTTCATTGTTGTTTTTTGTCAAAATGTTGATGTAGAAAGGAAAACAAAAAGTGTGTATGAACAGATCTACATTTAATTCATAATTAACTTTTAATTCACGTTTATCATATAACGTAATTTGCTGTTTATTAGTGTTTAGTTAGCAAGCAGCAAGTTAGTCCCCTCAGGATAAACCACCACTGACTTTTAGTTGGAAAACTGGTTCTTGAAAGGTCATGTTGTTTTTTTCCTGTTAAATGTCGTAATGTGATTTTTTTTATGGTAAAGGATGTGTGTAGCAACTGTCAATTATGGTCTGTTGCTTATGCTGTCACCTTTATCTTTTTCTGATGTTAGAATACTCTTGTACCAGTTT
Source organism: Tor tambroides (assembly GCA_021397915.2). NCBI lineage: Eukaryota > Metazoa > Chordata > Actinopteri > Cypriniformes > Cyprinidae > Tor > Tor tambroides. Next base: position 10,295 of record JAFVLL020024895.1, on the reverse strand, counting down.
AATGTGTTTAGACAGCTGCTGTCAGTACATCATTATACTTATTAGGATTAGTTTTCTCAATGTTTGAGTTGCAATTCTTAATATATGGAAACTGTCATTTCATGTTTATGAACATTTCATGTGGGATTCAAATATCGGTAATTATTAAGAAAGTGGGAGTGTCTGTTTGCAGGGTGTAAGTTTGTGGACTGCTTATGTGTATAAATAGTAGAAGACTGTGGGTGTGTTTGCGAAACCTCTTTCTGTTTTCGATTTCATTTGGTGGTAATTGAGGCGCAGAAATTACACACTTCACTTTTAATATTTGCCAGGTTCATTTAAAACTTTAAACTTGTATTGCTAGTCAACCTGAGCTTCTAAAATTGAAAAACAATAAGGTGACACCAGGTAATAGTACTGTAAAAATGTACACTTACAATAGTTATAGTATATATTGTGTCTGTGGATTTACAGAGTATTAATTTACATATATACCAGCGGTGATATATTATACCAGTCATCACAAGTGAAGAACTGGTGTGTTAGATGAATTTAAACACTGTATTGTCATGTATCCCAATAGTGAAAGCATAACACACACCTTCCTGCTTCTGTAAAATCAAACATGCCACATTTTTTTTCTACTAAAAGGCGATGCTATGGTACTGGAATTGTATTATGTGATAAAGCTAGTTCACTTTGATTTAAACTTTTTTTTAAATGTATATTTTATATGTTTTGGTAACAGAAGAGAAGCTTACAGAAAAAAAAAATGAAACAAAAATTACAATAAAGTTTCCATACATTATGTATATTCAATCAGTCAGCTCAACAGTACATTAAATCATTAAACACTCATGTAAGCTTTCAAACGCATTCTTCTTTTCAGCAGATGAGAAAGCTTTCTCCATCGGTTCTCACAGATTTGTTTTTGCAATCAGAGTATAAATATGAGTCTTTCTATTTCTTTGAAATCTGTTACTATTTGAAACCATTCTTTTCTCATAGATGTATCCCTCTTTGTACCACTGGATATCCATAATATCTTAAAACAAGCATCTGTCATTTTTTTTCAACTTCATCTGGAATATCCCCCAGATACTGAACACTGAACACAGACTTAGGAGAGCAAAAATACTATTAATAGACCGTATGACCTCCCAGAAACTATTCCTCTTTGGACATTGCCAAAATACTGTATATGTGCATGATGTGCCTCCTCTGCCCCACTGTTCCTCCAACATGGGTGGGGAGCACCCGTTTGTAATGCCTTACATCTCAGTGTGATAAAAAAATCCTGTCAAGTTCTTCCAACAGAACTCACGGCACATTTTTGAGTTTGTTGAGGTATGTGGGGCAGCACATATTTTATTCCATTGGTCTGGAGTCAAGGTGATGCCTACTTCTTTTTCCCATTTTCATCTTATATGTTCTGTCTAGATGTCTGCTAGAATTATTGATCACTTTATATATAATTCGGATACTGTCCTATTTGTAACTTTCTTGTGTCTCTGTATAATAATCTGTGCGATTTGATTAATTTGAGCAATGTAATTTATCTCTTTCGAGTATTTAAATAGGTCTTGGTTTACAAGGCCAAACTTGTCTTTGGAAGTTTGGAAGTTTTAGGTATTGCCATTCTTTATAATTGTGCAAATGGAGGAAATTCCTTAAAAAACAATTATATAAATCTATAATCCATTGTCCCTGGTTAATCTGGATTGTGTGCCACCCAATTCAAAATCTGAATTTGCTTCTGCGAATGAAGTTCCTTCATCACTGTAAACAGATTTTCAAAGTAATTTGAGTTAGTGGGTTAAGATAATAACAGATCTGCTTTTGGAAGTTAGATTTTTTTTTTTTTTTACCTATTAAAGCCTAAACTGGCATCCCTCAAATTTCACCATCCATCAAATTTTCTTTTTCTTTTGTCCATTTTGTCTCTACCTCGAAATCACACCAATACACCAGTGGTCTTAATTGTGCGACATTGCATGTGCTGCTGTCTTTCAGATTGGCAACTTACCTCATTACTTTTATCAAGTTAAGAAGTTTTATATGTAATTCTTGGCTTTCCTCTATTTCAAATAAATCTAGAAATTGATCATTTATCCCATCCGGGGGAGTGATTAGAAAAGGTGTAATCTCGAAAGTGCATTTATTTTATGCTTTCAGTTACTGAGCTAAAATCCAGTCTGCAAGAACCAGCGTTTAAGATCTTTAATTTTTGTGACTGATTATTATAGTTCTTCTTAAAAAAAACTTTGTTAGATCTTGTTTTATCCATACTCCCAGATATTTAAGTGAATTTTGTTTCCTCCAATTAATATTCAGTTTACACTTAAGTTCTTTTGTTGGGTTGAAACCAAATGACAAAATTTTTGTTCTCTGTATGTTTAATTTATATCCAGATAGCATAAATCATCAGCATATAATGCAAGTTTATGTTGTGCTTTATTAATAGTAATTCCCCCAATCGTCTTGTCCTCTCTGATTGCCTGAGAAAGAGGTTCAATATAAATTGCAAACAATACGTGTGAGAGGGGACACCCATGTCATGTTCCACTTTATAATTTTATGTTTTTTTTTATAATTTTAATCTGCAGTCTTCTGAGTTTTCTGAGATTCCGAACCTCTGTAAAAGCTGAAATAACTATTCCTAATTCACACAATCAAATGCCTTTTCTGTATCCAGGCTTACTAAAGTTGCTTTAACATGATCTTTTTTTTAGTTTGTTAAATTACGTGTAGCGTTTGTCTAATATTAGCCTATTCTGAGTCTGTTGTCCTCTAATTAATTCTGTTTGATCTAACTTTATTAAATTGGTAGAAACAACTCATTTTGCTAAAATAGAGGTTAACAATTTGTAGTCTACATTGAAAACTGATACAGGTCTAAATGAACTACATAGGGTTTTATCCTTCTCCTCTTAAGGTAAAACTGAAATGATTGCTTCTCTCCAAGAGGAGAAATAACTGCTTCTTTCAGAGTCCAATTAAATGATGAGATAAAAATGAGTGAAATCTCTTTTCTAAATGTTTTTAACCACTCTGAACCACTCTAAACCATCATTACCAGGAGTTTTGTTATTTGTAAGATTATTTAAAGCTCTATTAAATTCTTCTTGTGTAATTTTTTAAGAGATTATTTTGCTTCTGTCCAATAGAAGGAATGTCAAGAAACTCTAAAAAAAAAAAAAAAAAAAAAAAAGTTTTAATCGATGCACAGTGTACCTGTTGTCTTTTGAGAATATAGAGATTTATAATACAATTCAAATGCCTCTTTAATCTTCTCCTCCTCATATATCTCATCCATCTTATTTTTAATATCTTTAATTTGCCTCAGAATCTGAGCATGCTAACTAATTGTATGTTGTTTTGTTAGATGCTGTAATTTGTCTTCAAGATTGTTAAAATGAAGTTCTTTTACCTTCTGACTCCAAAGTTTTGAACGGTAGTGTTTGGTTATACCATGAAATGTATCAATGAATGAGTACCATATTCATATACAGTGACATTTTTATGTTACCTCAAAGAATAAACTACAGTTGCAATCAAAATTATTCAACCCACCTTGACCTGTAAGGCATTCTGCTGCTGTGAACAACATTTGATGGAAACAGTTACACCAAGGCATCAGTAAACAAATTGGCTCTAAACATTCATGTACAAATTTATCCAACACCCAAAAGTTACATTTTGTAGAGAATCTTTTATTCTTTGTTACATTCAATAAATATTGTCTCCAAGTGCTGACATTATTCCACTGCTTTCTTCAAATCTCAACAAATATTTTGGGTAACACTTTAGTATAGGGACCAATTCTCACTATTAACTAGTTGCTTATTAGCATGCCTATTATTAACATATTTGCTGTTTATTAGTACTTATAACGCACATATTCTGCATGACCATATTCTACTTCCCTAATCCCTAATACCTAAACTACCACACTAACTGTTAATCAGCAGCAGATTAGGAGTTTATTGGGGCAAAAGTCACAGTTAATGGTTTGTTAATAGTGAAAATTGGACCTTAAAATAAAATGTGACCAATATTTTTAATCTGATTTAAATCTGAAGACTGAACAGGCCTCTTAAAAACATTCTATGACCGATCCCTGAACCAAGCTTGGATGTATACTTGGGGATGGTTGCCCTGCTGGAAAGTCCAATGATCATCAGCTTCAGTCTATGCACCAAAAGCATCACAATCTTTGCCAAAATGGCCTGATACTTCAAAGAACCCATGATGGCCTTTATACAATCAAGATTTCCACTTCCTGGAGCAGCAAAACACCCCCAATGACAAGACTGGTCCAACTCCATGGTCAAACATGGAGGTGGACCAGTCTTGTTATGGGGATGTTTTTGCTCATAAGCTTTGAATTTTTTTGCATCAGACATACTTTTCTATAGCTTTTATGAGATCTCTTTTGACTTGGCCATGTTTGCTACTCAATTTTAGCACATGCATGGGCTGAACTTTTGTATTTGTAACAGCTCAAACAAGTTTTGTTGTAGAGTTTCCGAAAGGGCTAATTGATTTTAACATAATTTTGTACCTAAACTTACAAACTCAAAAATATTACATTATATATTGGCAATATAACTTGCAATATGCTACTAAACTGTTGTAGATGCTATAAAAAAACTTCAGATCTTCAGGAAGGCTTACATTTGTAAATTGTTATAGAATTTTTTTTTTTTTTTGATTGCATTTGTATAACATGTCCAAAAACATATACTACATATACTACTACTTTCTCGCATTGAACACAAAATGAGATATTGACCTGAATATCTAAGCTGCTCTTTTCTGTACATTGAAAGTAAATGGTGACTACAGCTATTCCTGATCCACATTTAATAGCTTGGACATGCTGTTAAACATCACCTTTTGTGTTCCACAGAAGAAAGAATGGTTTGGAATAGCATGAGAGTGAATAAATGATGACAGAATTTTCATTTTTTAGTTAAAATAATTTTAAATATCAAGTCAAAGTTTGTATTTGGTTCATGACATCATTTTAGGAACCTCTGTGACAAGTTTGTGTTTTGTTCTGCTCAGGCTGGCTGAAGACATTTGATGACTACTATAAAGACCAGACGCAACACATTCTCAACAACATGGTGGTGAAATTACACGAAGACAGTCGGCGAAAAATGATCTGGTCTGAGATCTCGTATTTTTCCAAATGGTGGGAAAACATCGATGAGCAAAAACGAGATGCTGTCAGGAGGTGAGGCTTTTCTCTGCTGTTGATATCCATCCATCCTCTTGCGTCGGTGTAATTTATTATGGATTCATTAGTTCCAGCGTTCACACACAGGCCTGGTGTAAGCAAGACTGGGAGATGTTGAGGAGTGGAGGAGGACTCCATTGTGCTTTTGGTCCCATTTTAATTAAGCTCAAAGTTTGTACTTTATTGCCTAGCTCTCAGGTGACAGTTTATGTGCAAAAATAAAACAACAAGAAAATTAAGTTGAGATATTGGTATGATACAAACATACCATTTTAAAAGTGATAATGACACGAAATGTAGTTTCTAGTATATATTTATTTTCATTCTCTTCTCTTCAGACTTTTCCAAAAATGTGTTAATGTATTCCATTTTAAACTATAGTTAATCAAAGTTATTCGTTTAAAGATGTCATTAGTACATATTTACATATGATTACAAGGTCAACCCTGCCACAAGAGAGGATGGGCTATAAATGCATGTCAAATATACAGAACTGGTTGTGTTCAATGTTGAGCTAGCCTTGGGAAAAGACACAAATGCCATGTGGAAATGTAATAAACATTTCTGCTGTGGGTTTGAATTCCAATTAGAGCATCTTTCAAAACGGCCTGAGGTGAAGGCTGAAGCCAAATGAAAAATCCAATGCCAATATTTATTCACTATTGATTTGATGCACAGAAAGAGTTTGAAGCAAACAAGCTCTATTCTTTTTGATCATTTACAACTCCCCATGCAACCCCCCCACCCCGTTTATTTCCAAGATGGCCTTGGCTGACTCCAAATCAAGATTTTTGGCAGGCATGAGCAGGTTTTATTTCATTTTATATCAGCCGAATCAAGGTCTAGCATGATGATTCAATTTCTTTTACTGCCACATACATGGAGGTGTATCTTCAGAATAAATCAAGATGTCTGAGCTCTGGAGTCCGCTTAGTGCGTTACAGAAAATGGGAACTGCAGATAAGTCCATAAATTCCAATCTATGCTGGCATATATATATTTATATATATTCACTTTTCAGCATTGGGAATGAGACTTTTCAAATATTTCATGTGTTAATCAAAGAGCATGTCAGCATATTTTCAGATTGGTCTAACCTCACCTGAACCTCAATTTCATGCCCTCTCAACATTTAACTCGATATAGGAAGCATTTAGTCTCAAATTTCTCTTTCTAAAAGGGGTAAACTTATATTTCATGGTCTAAATTGCTGCTGTAGTGTAAAATGAACCAAATATGTCTTAGATGATGGAGAGAAGTTCACAGTAGGGTCACAGTCAACGTAGAATGATTTTCGTAATCCATTTTACTTAGTATGTCTGTGTAAAGTTATTACATTTTTTAAAATTTTTCGAATAACATGCATTGATAAATCATGCACAATAAGCCCAGGAACAAAAAAAGTGAATAGGGTGGTTTTTGATTTCACATTGACTTCAATGATGGGTGTAATCACTGCTGCCCAGTGGCTCATATTCGTAGCCAGATTCCAGAATAACAGACCATTTTTCAAAGTAATTTTGAAAGTTTCTGTCATTTACGTGCTGAGCTAGTGCTCTTGGTTTTGCTACCACCGCTCTTATTTCTGGCCTCCAGAGGGCCACGCTATACGATTCGCAGCTGAAATATTCAGCATTACAGAGAAAAGCTGCTGACTGGCAATCAGGCCTGGAGAACTCTACTTCTAATAAGGGATGCCATTACCCAAGGTGTCTGCTGTCTGTTCGAGAAAATAATTAGTTTGCAGTGGCAAAACTCAATAAATCTGAAGATTAAAAAAAAATGTTAGTTACTGCGTGTAAAGCTGCATATGTGGAGAAAGTGCTTTGTAGTTAAAAAACCTTGAAGAAAAGCTGTCGATGATGTTGCAGTGGTGAAATATTAGCAGCTCCTCTGTCCTCTTCAGAGCTTTGCTTATCTTAATTTAAAGACATATAAAAATTGACTTTATATGCTTTATATACTTTATACATTCCTGGTTTTACTGTGCACATATTTCTAAAGTACAAAAAAAAATCATAACTTTTCATCAAATGATGATAATGTTCCAGATGGGATATGTTCTTCCAAACAGACAAACCAGTCTGACTCGTCCAACTTGAATCAGTGGTTCTCATCTGGTTTTGCTTTAGGATCCAGATTTTACATTGACATCAAGTGGTGACCCACAAATGGCCTTAAAATCAAACATTAATATATAATGATTTTAAAACTTGGATAGATTAATGCATTTCATGCTACCTAGATTTTTACCATATGACAGATGAATTTGCATCATCAGTTTGATTGGACAAGCATTTGGCATCAGCAACCAAAGATATGTTGTGTTTCTCCTACTAATTAAGAGATAAGCCTGTTTGTTTTGCTATCATAAACATGCACATTTATATGACTAATTGTTTTATCTTTATATAGTCCCTTGACCCCATCACTTTAATTGTAATGTTTATAATGTCTTTTTGTAATGTCTCTAATTGTAATGGTTGCTAATATTTTTATTCAAAACTTATAAAATTGTGGTAAAACGGAAAAAGCACTTTATTTCATTTGTTTACAAGTTTATTTTAACCACTGTTTTGGTTTAGTTTTTTATGCTGTTTTGTTTGAGGTTTTTTTTTTTTTGTTTTTTTTAAATGTTTTATGTTTTAATGTTTCCCCGTACATGACATGTGGGAAGAAAAAACAAGATATTGTGAACTAAGGAACAGATTAGTACACCATGCCCATGATTGAAATAAAACAATGGAGCGAATTAGTATGAAGTGGCCTTGCTTGAATTAAAACTTAGGAACAAATTAGTACAAACAAAATAGTACAACATGGCTAAATGAACTAAAATTAGGGAGCGAATTAGTACAAAGTGGCCTTGATTGAACCAAAACTAAGGAACAAATTAGTTCAACACACATCTAGATAACAAAGTAGTACAACACACCCTTGATTTAACTAAAACCAGGGAGTGAATTAGTACAACCTGGCCATGATTTAACTAAAACTTGGGAGGGAGTCATTACAGAGTGACCTCGATTGAACTAAATCTTGGGAACAGATTAGTACAACATGGTAGGGATGTAACGATTCACTCAACTCATAATGCAGTACAATTAACAATACTGATTTCATGATACATTTTTTTTAACAAAATGAGATTAAAGAGAAATTATAAATGAAAAGGTGTCCTTTTAGTATTGATTGGACAAAATGCTGCGCATTTCTGTGTGAAATTGAAATATATCAAATAACAAAACTAAACGGAAATTTTTTAATTCCCAAATCAAATAAATAAATAATACAAATAAAAGAAATGTCTTCATATAAACAAACAGGCTTTGTCTGTGCTTTTTCCATTTATTATTAGAGGCAACCATGGCATTTTAATCACAATCCAAACAAAGATGCTGCAGACATGCAATATGAGCAGTTTTTGATTTAAATTAGATTGTTGAAGCAAAAACAGAATGAACTAAAACAGGTCTGACTTAAGCTTTGTGAAACTATACTACATAAAACGATATGTATGTAGCCGTGGATCTGTGAATTCCAGATGACCACCAGTGACAGTGCTATATTAGTGAATAATTGCAGCGCCAGCCAGATAGGTCGAAAAAAACATTGTTTTAACAAAGTCACGTAGTGACATGAGCTGAATATAAACCCCTGCAGCTCAGAGCCCCACCTCAAAGCACCTCTCGCATTCCAAGTGACAGGGAACTCTTCTGGTCATCTGGAACTCACAGAACCACAGTTACACACGTAAGCAGTTCTGTTTCATTCCTCCTGACCACCAGAGATGGTCTTTTATGTTAGTGGATGACCCATACCAACAAAGTCATGAGAAAAGTAACTCACCAGAAGAAAACCAGGATCACTGGCGAAGCACAGCCGAGCTCACATCCTGAGAAGTAGCAACACTGACGTTGTAGAAACTCGCAAATGTACAAGGAGAGGACCATGTCGCTGCCACACAAATGTCCATGAGTGAAACACCTCTAAAAGCAGCCCATGAAGAGGAAACTGCCCTGGTGGAATGGCAAGTGATGGTCCCAGGCACGGGTTGAACAGCCTTCTTGTAGGCCAAAGTAATAACCTCAACAACCCATCATGAGTCTTGCACCACAAACAGAAATACTTCCACCGATAGGTATAAAGCTTTCTTGTACAAGCAGCCTTTGCGTTAAGAACAGTGTGAATGACTGAAGGTTCACAGTCCGCTAACAAGGGGTTGGTCCCAAAGGCCAGACCCTTAACTGTAGACAGGCTGGATCTGGATGCCAAATATTATTGTCCAGCTGTGATAACAGATCCCTCCTGAACCGAAGCTGCTTCGGTTTGCCCACCAGCAGGATTGGGAGCAAGGGAAACCATGGTTTGGACAGCCACCGTGGTGTTATCAGAAGTACCCTCTGTCTGCTCTGAGCCAACCACAACTGGCAGTGAGTTGTGTTTTCTGAAGCAAAGAGATTGAGCTTTCATAATCGCAGATCAATTTCTTCAATTTGACAATTGCACGATTAAACTGGTTTGCGATTATGAAAACAGTTTAGCGTAGCTTGTCAGTGAACTACGGCTCTGTTTAGTAAATGCTGCTCCATCTGAAAGCACGGCGAGTTTGTGTCGCTTATAACATAAAATAAATATACTTTAATGAAAATTATAATAAGAAGAACTCAGATAAACCATATATTGTCATAGTCATGTGTTAGTCACGTTGAATCAATGAAAGCAGTTCAATCTTCTGTTTCCTGGAACGACCTGCATTACCTTTCTTCTGCAGGGCATATTTGGAGTTTCAGCACGAGAGTGCCCTCTGGCCTTTGGATGGAGATTTACTGCTGATCACAGAACCTTGCTTCACTGACAAGCTGCGCATGAAATCGCATTTGATTAATCAGGGGTGCAAACTTGTCACCTTTCGGCGAAATTCGCCGTTTTCACCTTGAAATAGGCCTTTCACGTGAATCACGTCGTCATATCTGCGTCACCTGTAGCGTTTTTTCCCCCTGTTGGCAAAGGAATGGACCCGCCCTACTCTGCCTCTGATTGGTTTACCTTAATGTTCTTTCCCTCATCC
>JAFVLL020024893.1:0-62455 GCA_021397915.2 Tor tambroides | reverse complement strand
GACATTGTTCTCACACATCTTACATGTCTCCTCGCTGAATCTCATCTCGCTTCTCAATTACCCAGATATTGTGCATCAGTAGCTGAGAGGCACTGTGCAGAAACAAAAGGAGCAAGGAGTTCTTTTCAAAACACTAATTATTGTGTTTGCCGGGACACAATAGTGGCCGGCGATGGTCTTGCATGTGAGGGTGGGTGCAATTAACCTCTGTAGTCAGCATAAAGCAGCAGCGTCTGGAATCTGCTCCGTGCTTGTGGTTAACATGGCACCCGTATAGATAAACTTCCTGGAATTCTGGAGTTTGAGTAAGACTGACCACACCTTTAAAAATAGACTAAATAAGCATCTGGTTATACAAACACGGGAGAGGGCAAGAACTGTGGTGCAGGCTGCTTGGGATCAGCATTTTGCTGTAAGAACTGCAGACGAATGTGGTTTAAATTCATGTGTCCTGGTCACAGGGATAGATTTCCACAGCACAGGTTAGGGTCTGGCCAAGTTAAATATGTGGTGATAGGCACATTAACAGATTTATTTAAATGAGTGAGTATTTTCGTTGTCTGCCACGCATAAGGGTGAAGAATTTGTGGACAGCTGCTGGGCTTAATGACTGGTTTCAGACATCAAATGAATGTATGTCACATTAATGCCATCCAGGAGGAACGAGAAACCCACACAGTTTTCCTGATTGAGTTCACACCAGCATCAGGCCAAAATGGAATCTGCTGACTTTTATGTGTGGAATTATTCTTTGGAAAGGTTTTGAAAAAAATTAAACGTGTAACCTGAGAGAACTGCAAAACAACAAAACCTTTACGACTTTGCATTTAAAGGTTTGGGTGAACTACAGTATTCCTCTAAATCAGCTTACTGGTACCAGATTTTACATTCAGGCACTGATTCTGCTTTATTCTAGTGGGTTAAAGCAGAACATGTCAATAAATCAAATACTCCAATTTATTAAAATACCCATTAATTGAACAGGCTTAACAATATGTAAAACTATGTAAACACATAAACAAAAGCATGTAAAGCAGAGTGATTTACCATCATAGAACAAACAAATGGAATAAATGCTAGTTTAAATATTGCCTTTGCATTAATCAGTTTATTGTGGAGAGGTGAATTTGATGTTGTCAAAACTGATATGGGACTGCCTTTTTAAGCTAATAAGCATATTTATTTTGCTAGATACATAATAAGATTTTATTATTAGCATTTAGCATTGTTTTTCATCGAACAGACCAGTGAACCAACCAAATGAGAACCACTGGCTTAAAGCAGAATCAAATTAACCAAACTAAACACATAAATATAGAAAGGGCTGGGAAACTTTGTGAATGACGGGCAAAACTTCTGTTTGAGGTGAACAACATAGAACTTTTCTGTAGGGCAACAGTTGGCTCTACTGACATATCTTCCCGTCTTTCAGACTAAACTCTAAAACATTTGGAGTGGTGTTTAATTGCCAGCTTTGTGAAATGTCTCTTTTCCTGCAGCAAAGGTGAGATTCAAAAACCTTGCTGTAGGGGGGGGAAATACTTTCCACCCCACCCAGATGTCACACTGGCAACCTCCTACTAACAAATCCAATTTATATGCAAGAGTATTGGAAACTGCAGTCTGAGAGGTTCAATGCAGGGTTGAAGTTGTGAAAGTAAAATCAAGGTTAGCTCTATTTTTGACATCCTCTTATAAATATTCAGGAGCTCTTAAAAGACAGAGAGAAAGGTAGAGTGAGACAAAGAAAGAGAAAGAGAGAGAGCAAGCAATGGGGAGATAAATAGTAAGTGAGTGAGAGAGAGAATTATAGAGACAGCAATTTTACTTCTCACACAACGTCAGCTTTATCCCCGAGGGATGGAAATAACAATATTAAAATTGACAACACAACCATTGCATTTTTCCCTTTCTACTCTTCATTACATCATTTAAACATTTTAGTGAGGACTCAGAAGGTTGAGTTAATGATAATAATCTCCCATATTAAAATCCTCTCACCCAAATGACCGATCAAGGCCAGTGGGGCCCGTGCCCCAGGGCCTCTGATTATCAGGGGCCTCCAGCTGTGAGGAGGCCCTTGAACACCTGGAAATGTAGACTTAAAAGTGTGCCACTGACTACTGCCACAATGTAAATTAAGTGAAGAAATTAAAACTGTATATAGTATACTGTTGTCTTGTTAGCAATGTATGTGCTCATACTGGTAACTGCTACTTCAAAACTTTGTTTCACTCAATTGCAACTTTATTTCTCACATTTGCAATGCTTTTTTCCATTTTTTTTGGACTCTAAAGAGGCAGGTGCCCTGGAGCCTTGCAGGACCATAATCTGGCCTTTGTAGGGGCCCCAGGCGAGATCATTAAAATGAGCCCCACCAGTGCAAAAATAGTCTTAAAATAAAACATCCCTAGTACCACTGCAACGTGACTAGTGGTTTCTTTGCTTTCCAGAGAAAGTGCTAAAAATAATCACCTTCTACACAACATGCATAAATGTTGTTCAACAGATTCAATGCAATTTTAGATTCAACGAGCAGAGCAGCGTGACAAAACAAAACTAGATTTCTTCAGTTCATTGATTAAAGTTGGACTGACAGTTTTGTCACAGTGTGCCTCTCACTTCCACTGTACATTTGCTAGTTAGCATTTTCCTTCAGTTATCAACTCATTTATTAAGAACCATCTCAGCAGGGCCCAAGGTGACTGTCTATATCACTGACAGGATGGACCGGTGTCACAGAAAAATCTCAATTTCTTAAAGGGTTAGTTCACCCAAAAATGATAATTCTGTCATTGATTACTCACCCTCATGTAGTTCCAAACCCATAAGTCCTTCGTTCATCTTCAGAACTCAAATTAAGATATTTTTGATGAAATTTGACAGCTTTCTGACACCAACACAACTACTACGCTCAAGGCCCAGAAAGGTAGTAAGGACATCATTAAAATAGTCCATGTGACATCAGTGCTTCAACCTTAATTTTAAGAAGCTACAACACTTTTTGTGTGCAAAGAAAACTAAAATATAATGACTTCATTCAACAATTCCTTCTCTTCCTTGTCCGTCTTTGATTTTACGGATGATCCACTGATGTCGCATGGACTATTTTATCAATGTCCTTACTGCCTTTCTGGGCCTTGAACGTAGTTGTGTTGCTGTCTATACAGAGCCAGAGAGCTCTCGGATTTTATCAAAAATATCTTAATTTGTGTTTCGAAGACGAATAAGGGTCTTATGGGTTTGGAATGACATGAGGGTGAGTAAATAATGACAGAATTTTCATTTTTTGTTGAACTATCTCTTTATAAAATGGAGATCATAATATGTTGTACTAGCTGATCAAAAGTGCATTTCTTAATCAGAGGCAGTAGGTGGCTAAGCTGATAGCTTGCTTAACTTAAGGCTGAATGAAGACACAAAGTAAGTTGCTTAATTAGATTATTGGTGATACACTGACTACGTTTACATGGACATCAATACTCAATATTAAGAATCTACCATTTAAACAGAGATTTTTGATTACCTTAATCCGGCTAAAGTCATATCCGAAGTAAACACAAATCAAATTACGACATGTGGAGTATTCCTATTTTAGTCGCATTATTGAAGTGCAGTACAGACATGTAAACACCTTAATCAAACTATTACCATCGTGTAGGACTTTTCACCGCATTTTGCGACAGGATACACACACGGCAGTGGTCAACAGTTTGACGGCAAATAAAAGCTTCAACACTACCGTCGTCTGTATGCACGTACAAATAATTAACTGCACTTGAAGCTTTCATAAAATTAAAAAATGAAACACCCAAAACTGTATATGGCATTATCACGAAGACAAACTATATGTTTATACGTGAAATTCTGGAGGGGACATCGGATGGCGTCGCGTGGTGACGTAATGACGTGTGCCATTAATCGATCTAGGATAAAGGATCGATAAAGGATTATTCTAAAAGCAACTCATGTAAACACCTTAATCATAATATTGTCTTATTCAGAATAAGGTAAATAATTAGATTACTGATGTCCATGTAAACGTAGTCAGTGTAATATGTGATATGCAGAAATGATATTTTCTTGATTAAGTCCAAAAAATCCACTAAATGAATTTCTATCATTTGTTATCCAGCACCAAACAGAGTACCCATAAAAAAAAAAAAACACCGGCCCCGCTCGTACCCGGTGGCCTTTACCAAGCTGACGCAGACAAACATCTCAAAGTGCAGTATATTCCCACCATCAGAGTCGGTGGCTCTAATGTTCCTGGCACAAGCCGGGATGAGTGATTTGGCGGATTAATGCTGCTTGCCACACTGACAAGAGTTATGGCCCGCGATTTGCATCGTAAACGTCTGTTAGCTCTCCACATTTGGAAATGAATATTAGCAAATGACAAACCGACAGGAAGCCAGATGGGCGACGCTGGGCTGATATTGTCAAGGTTTTATTTTGCATATGCGAGACCCACTTTTTTTTACATCTACATCACTAAGCTGCGGGTAAATACACATCGAGAGTGTCTCTTTTACCCCGCCTCACCCCCCTCAACATTGTAATCCCAGGGATAATCTCCGTCTACAATATCCGAGATAGAAATGAATTGGTGGAGAAAATCGCAAATGAACATATTTAAATGAAACCCATTAGGGAATATTGGCGTCACAGTGGTGAGTAGCGCATTGGTATTTTAAACCGGCATTAAACGCTTCAGAATTTTATTAGAATCACTTAAACACAGTCATGCATACTTCACCACACTGGATTATATTAATACATTCAGATTTATTTATGAGAATTTTCTCAGATACACTAAATTACATTTTGATTTCAGATAAGAGCACATGGCAGAAAGCATGCTTTATTGAGTTCAGATCAGAATCATCAGAACTCAAGACAAAATTGAAATTATTACTGCTATGACAGTCCATACATACAGTATATGAGCACCAGCCGTTTTAAAAAGCCCATGGAAATATATTTTTCAAACTGCTCTTCATAGGCTCTCAGAATCAATGGCCTATTACCTTTTCACCCCTGACATTGTATGCACACTACTTCGAATACTAACACCATTTTGCACTTCTCATAGGGCGAGTTCAACGTCAGGCATACATAATTCATCAGGCCTTCTCTGACAATCACTTTTGAAAGTGGCTTTTCAAACTCAATAAATCTTTTTTGAATTGAAATACCATAACTGAAACAGACAGGGCGAGAATGCCATAAACATATTTATTTGTTTTGTATTATTGTGCCGGGAAGAATGCATATGGTGGAAACAGGTGCCAGAGATGAATCAGACACAGAGATGGGTTAATACCGAATGACGCCCATGAGACTGTCTGCCTGCGTGCTCTTTTTGGAAGAGATATCATTTTGTTTTCTCTGGAGACGGCTGGCTCGTCCTCATCTTGTCCTCTGTGTCTCTCTCGCTCTCTGTTCACTAGTCAGATGATGCAATGTATCTCTGTCTGACAGTCCCCTGTCCTTTGTCCTCCTTTGTAGGCCTTTTCTCTGTCTCCTTATCAGCCTTCGCCCATTGCGAGTAACTTCTGAAATGCACTAATCTAACATTTTCGCTCCTTCTCGCAACTCCAGCCGCCCTCGCTTCCTCACCTCTGCAGCCCTCTCTTGCTCTCTGACAGAGCCGACGCGACGGGCGAGGGTTTGATCCCTCTATTTCACCTCAGCGCTTGGGTCCGCTCTGCGACCGCCGGACGACAGCCCCTCAGCCACAGATTAAAAAGTCATGAGTGCTTTTAGGCGAGCAGCTCGGCCTGCCCGCTCGCCCCCCTGTGCATTGGCTCTCCGAAAATAGCCTTTGTGTTTCTGCGACAACAGAGTCGGAGAAGTAGGGAAGAGGGGGGTGCAGTGGCGCATAGCTTCCCTCCATGCTTTTAACCACAGTTCTCAGCTTTGCTTTTAATTGAAATATCCGAACCTTGCTGGGCTCTAGCTCATGAGCGGCGTGCTAAACATGAGAGGCAGGCGCTGGGCTCTTTAAAGATTCAGAACCACTCTTCGTCTACATTCGCCCACACATGCACACCAGTTACCCACCGAATGGGCAGGGCGGAACAAAGAGCTGCTGAGGTCAGGACCCCGGGACGTCGACGCAACCTGGGCACCTGCAGGGAATGCAACGCACCTCGCATTCTGAAGAGAATCCAGAAAATTCTACGAGACGTGAGTCTGAATAGAGTCCATGCACCTAAGGCTAATTAGAGTGGAGACGCTGCTGTCGTGTGCATGGCATATTGTAATTACAGGTTGTGAATATGGTCGGCGTCTGTCTTTTTATTGACCAGTGCCTTCTGAGAGACAGCGGTTAGTCGTACTAGGGAATGTCCCCCCAAGGGTCACAATTAACAAGTGGAATGTGAACGCCTGACAAATGCTTCCGAGCTGTCGATCCTGCTGAGGGGGGGGGGGGGGTCTCTGAGATCATGTTTTTGGCAACAAAATATCTGTGGTAGTGCTGAGCATAAATATGTAGTTATGATGCAGAACATCAGTGAAAGTATAAGGAGGAGGTGAGGAGGACCACTTGTTGAAAAATGAATGGCAGAATTTGCGACACTTATGCTGCATTCAAGCCTTCCTGAGAAGTTCCTAGTTAAGATTTTGAAAACTGTAATCACAGCGTGATGTGCATTCAAGTGATTTCGGTCAGAAATAAAATGCACTCACTGGGAAATTTCATATTATTTTCTTTCTTTTTTTTTTTTTGCACTTGCTGACCAGTGGGTCAATGATGTGACGCTCATTGTTTTGTTTGGAATATTTATTTATTCTTAAATATATTAAAAATGCAATTCACACATACAATAACTTGAATACAAATCTTCTATGATACAAATAAATAACATTTTTTTCATTAAAATTCATTTTGAGTTGGAGCCATAGCCTTGTGGGTAGCACTCAGGCATATGGTGCAACAGTGCTTCGGGCAAACTGATTCTGAGCTTGTGGTCCTTTATCATCCCATTATCCTTTATCTAAATATTTCCTCTAATAACCGAATGACTGAATTCAGAATAGCATGCCACCATAGTACTCTTTTCTGTTTCTGTACTGCATCTGAATACTATGCTAAAATGCAACAAACAACTGAGCCATAAATGCTATAATCACTCTATAAACATAAAAGAAAATATCCCAATGTCACCTACAAACAAACATCCTTGATGAAAATGCCAGCTTTGGCCAAAATCAATTTCCACGCTGGGTAGGGCTGGCGATCTAGGTTGGCTAGCGTAAAATTTGACATCAGCACAGCACTTGCATTGTGAAAAAGAAATGTGCTTAATTGTTATTGAATGCGTCTATGCTTCTGATCTTAAAAGTATAGGCCCTATCTAAAAAAATGTCCTTGCAGATAAAATATTAATGAAAAAAGTTGAGTTTTAGTTCCTTCGACACTATTTTCCTGTTTAACACTGTAAAGCTGCTTTGACACAATCTGTATTATAAAAAGCGCTGTATAAATAATCATGACTTGACTTTCATAAATGTTTCTTAATAATGTCAAAATCATTGACAAATCATTATGTTTTAATGACTTTTGTTGGACTCTAAAGAAGTTCACTCATTTTGATGTGTTGCCTAACATAGCACACATACAGTACTTGATAATATTTCAGTATTACATTAAAGTAAATTCATTTTCATCGTACTAAATTTGAACAATCTGTAATTACAAACGTATTTAATCCCATGACACATAAGTTTCAATAGAAATTACATGAAAGTATATTTTAGTTTACTATAAATGTTTGTCAGTACATTCGGCTGTACACCTTAATGAAAAACAACAACTGATGTAACTTAATAATAATAATACAACAACATTACACTTAAATGATAATAATAATAATAATAATAACAATAATAAGACTATTCCAGGTGAAATGCTTCTGAAAACATCCATTAGAGAACTTTCTAATAATTTAAAACACTACATTCCAACAAGATATGATTTATAGAGGAGTCATGTTGGTGGTATATCACTATTCAATATAAGTCTGGAATGAACAATTCCACATCTTATGTAAACAATCTATTCATGTCCACACTCAAACAGAAAACTTAAAAAACAATTATGACTGGATTGACTCCATATAGCTAATTCCTTTGACAATTGAAGTAATTGTGAAATTACAAAAATGTACTTAAGGCTTAATTAAGTGGGTGCATGTAATATAAATTTAAGCTATAATACATTTTCATTTAATTGCAAATAACATGCAATTAAGTGTAAGTATTTTTCACAATGCCTAACACACATCATATGCTGGTAACCAGCAGTGTCTGTCTTTTCACAAGCAGAGCTGGCCACAGTACTGGTCCACACACTGTAAACACAAAGCAAAGATTGCTTCTCATCCAGGTAGGGTAGACTCTCGCCTTTCCCCTCGATTTTTTCATTCCCACTTTGACAAGGCACAGAAGGACACAGACACATCTCTTCACTCAGAGCTTCTGTGGAGGACGGCCTGTCAGCTGAAAGATGACAGCTTTTCTTTGGGCCATCTCACCGGCGGAAGAGCTGATGAAAACCAGATCATTCCAAGGGAAAGAAAAGAAAAGAGTGCCAAGCAGCTCCGGCACACCGAGCTCTATCTCACAGCCAAGTGAGGAGTCTGATCACGCAAGGCCGACTTCTGTGTGCACTGTATGCTTGGCACCCCTTTAAAGAACCCAGTTGTTTTAGCCCGAAGCTGTTGAAGGTTTGTGAACTGTTCCGCCTTCAAGCAACCCCACCCACTCGGCTCCCATGGTTCCTGTTGTACACTACTACTTCACAAAGGTGTTTTTTTCCACATAAGATATTCAGATACGTCGTACGGCTCCTTAATCAGGCCTGGGAGACTATCTGACGCTCTTGCAGCCCCTTCCAGGCTGTTGTGGCGTAGATCACATGCCACGAGTCATTTGCGCGAGCGCCGTGAGGAACATAAACTTGATGCTCTGCTTCATCACTTTAAGTGCCTATCTCACAGCGTGCGACACGATGAAAGTAAATCAGATTGTGGCTAAACCTGTGGTTTCTTTCCCCGTCTACCGTAGCGCAGCCGGCTTTTCTGCACAGGATCAGTGCACATCATAAAATAATATGCCGTGGGATATTCTCAGAGTCAAAGGGCAGGGATAACCTTTTGCATTTGCTTTTAAAGGCGACTACATTATTGTGAATAATGATCTTTGATCCTTTATTTTCTAAATGGATTTTTTTTTCTGTCTCAGGGCTCAGAGCTGTGATTATAGATCTTCGTAGAGCCCACACAGCCTCAAAGACCTCCATATCAAAAGAAGAGAACAAGGTGCCGAGATCTGACTGACAAGTTTGAGAATGAAAAGTGTATGAATGTTTTATGAATCAGCGGGATATTATCAAAGCGCCCGCTCTTACCCGTTCTTTCCGAGATGTTTTCTTTCCCAAATCTGTCTTAATTATTGAAAGGCCAGCCCCAACTTTTTTTTTTTTTTTTTAACACTGTTTCGCTCCAACTTCCCTCAGACTCACTGTTGTGAATATCAAGCTGAGATTATTGATCAGAGTTTCTTTATTCCTACCTTTTCAAAATAACTGTCATAAACATGACACACGTTTAAAAGTGAAGCGTGTAGTTTCTGCACAAGTTGCACTGAACAGAGTTACGTAATAAGGACTTTTTTTTTTTTTTTTAAACTCTTTCTGTCTTTTATTGCTAGGACAAACAGGTAGTTTTCCTTATTTAACAATAACAGCACTCTTTTCATTAATAAATACAACACAATTATAAGTTGAAAAGTTGGTTCACTAAAAACAAAATAGAACTGGTCATGCTATATGTTTCTGATTCACTAAAAAGAAGAAATTCATATGAGTCTTTCTTCCACCAATCAGACTGCACTGGTTCTGCTGTACATTCTTGATTCACTCTAATGTAACCAATTTGTTAGACTCGTTTTTTCAAGAATCAAACTACACTGGCTGCGCTGTATGTCTTTGATTCACTAAAAAGAAGTGATTCATAAGAGTCATTCGTTTAGGAATCAAACTAAAATAGTCCAATAGTCCAATACAACCAACTCAATGGACTCATCGGTTCATAAATGAAACTGCGCAGGTTGCGCTGTATGTTTTCGATTCACTGAAAAAAACTCACTCATAGCTGTTGCTGTATTTTTCAGATACATTTCACATATTTTTTTCTCACGAACTGCAGATTCTGCTCCTGACTAATCTATGTCACACATAGATTTGGCAATAACAGTATTGTTTAAGAGTCACCGTCGCTTGGCCACAAACAAACATGAGACGATGAGATGTTTTCCTGCACGCTGCAGCAGGATATTAATCAGCCATGTTGAAGTAGCTGAGAAAACAGACTGATTCCACCAGCGAGCGAGCTCTCATCAGGGTGTAGTTGATGCTCTTCAGTGGATGTCCATGCACAGAATATAGAACAATCTAGGAGTGTTTACACAGCACATGGGTCACATGGGTCCTCCGGCTGTCTGTTCAAATGGGTAATTAATCCTGAAATGAGGTATAGAGGAAGTCACACGGCTCACGAAAGCACCGCAACATGCTTATCTGCATCTGGATGATGGACCGAAACCTCTTCACATGTATTCACAAACACACGGATAAAGCTGGCGCCACACTCCGACTCATTCCGCTCACGTCTGCTGGACGAGCTGTCTGATGGACCAGCATCTTCCTGCTTTCGTACACAGCAATCTCCTCTAATCCTCGGTGGATCAAAAGAGCCAGGCTAGACTGGGCTCCTCTCCATTAAGCCGTGGGGCACACAAAACCATCCCTTTCGCTTTTAGCCCCGGCACATGTTCTGATCAATACCGAGCCAATCAATCTGAACCGCTCCACTGTGAGGATCTGTCCAGGAGGAGAGGATAGTAGAAAGATGGCTCAACGATTCTTATTGGCCTAGTGAGTGTGTGTTATGTGGGCTGTTGAAGGTAGAGAGTTAGGGCGCTAACGGGAAGTACTGTCCAGAGACACTGCAGCAAATAAAATAAAAGTTCCTGAGATGTTTGATGTGTAAGGAGGAGGACTTTGGGACAGAGCGCAGAGATGATTTGGGGGATCAGACTCAGATCAAAGAGATCCATAATACCTGCTGAAAGCCATCCGTTAGCATTCCCAACGGCAATTGCTCAGCTGCAGTACATTCCTATTGTAATGTAATATATCATGCAATATAAATATAAAAAATAATGATAAAAGTAATAATACATTATAAATTATAATTATAAAAAAAGATTTTGCCTCAGGCTGGAAAAGACTGGAAAAAATATACTTATTAGCATTCCCAATTGTGTAAAAGGCGGTTGCTTAGTGCACCAAATTTCTATTATAATATACATAAATATAATATCAATAAAGTTGAAACTAGAAAATATGATTATTGTTTTAATAATATACTACAGCAGAAAGAAATATACGACTCAATATAAGTCTGGACTGGAGAAAACTGGTGCAGTAAATAAATATAAATAATAAATTCATGAATTTAAAAATACATCTTTGTCTGGAAAAAAAAAAGAAAAAAAGAAGAAGATTGATTAGCTCTCCCAGTTAAGTCCCAGTCTCATAAAGGAAACTGCTCATCCAGAGCAGTAAATTTCTATTGTAATATAATGTACATAAATATATTAGAATATCAATAAAGCAGAAAAAAGTCCACCTCAGTATAAATATATGACTGTAGCAAATGGTCCATTATGTTTCACAGTTATATCAACAGAAATTTAAAATAATTAGAACTATGTCTTAAAATGCATAAGCACCTATTTATATATTGCACCTATTTAAATATTTATATATGTTTAGCATATTTTTAGAATGTCCTAGTTGAAAGGCTTTGCTAGATAGATAGATAGATAGATAGATAGATAGATAGATAGACAGATAATTCTAATATATTATTTCATTGATAGTCAAGTCAAGTCAAGTTGAGCTTTATTGTCATTCTGCTACATGTGTGTACATGTAGTGGAACGAAATGTCGTGTCTCGCAGGACCACGGTGCTACATACTAGTTAAACATAAGATAAACATACAACAATGCAAGTATAAGAAAAACAATAGAGCTATACAACAATTGTCAATAATAAATATATACATTATATATTATATATGCATATGTGTATTTACACACACACCTGTATATTGATTAGCATTCTCATATGTATTCTGACAATATTTTTGAATGACTACTTTCAAACGAATTCCTTAAATAGAAAGGGTTGCTTTTTGCAGCAAGATGCTACAGTTACAGCATCTACAGTCCCAACAGGGTCTGAGCGGACGATGCTAGCCAGCAAAACAGAAATCCTGACCGCTTGGATCAGACACACAGGACACCTCCGAGAGCTGATAACCACAGACGGCTGAAGTTTCTCCCAACACAGCAACAGATGCAAGGCAATTTCCTACTTTGCTTATCTGTGACAGCGTCTAAGCGTCCTGCTGAAAAGCTCATCATATTTAGCCTAAACTCCTCAAAGTCACTCCTCTTCCACTTGTCAGTCACAGGAAGCCCAGGAGAACAGAGAAAGACTGCCATTCCTAAGAGTGTTAAAGTGTATGTGTAGGATTTAGAGAGCGCTCCAGACTTTGAGCTCATGACAGTGGAAGGGTGTCACTGAAGGATTACTGATGGGTGCCAGCTTGTGTCAAGCCCCGAAGTAATCAATCTCTCTCTCAGCCCGTCTCTCTCTCTCTCTCTCCCCCCTATTTCATTCTTTCGCTGTCTGTATCCTCTTCTGTCCTTCTTTCTCTCCGTCCTTCCTGCAGTTGCATTGTGAGGGTGAGCTGTCCATCCCTTCCGTCTGAGAGCTCAGGCTGTCATCCAAGCGGAGGACCAAGAGACTGGAACTTCTGCGGATTTGTCGAGGGGAAATACAGCGTGGCACCCGACAGATCTAATGCTCGGCCTTTATCATCATGCTATCACGGTCCAAGCGAGACAAGCGCACTGAGTCAAATAAATAAATCTCAGTGAATCAAAGCACATCAAAGGAGAGCCCGTTCAAAGGTCCATATGAAATTAATCTGACATAATCAGCTGACGGCAGACTCGGGGAGCGAGCGTCTCTGACCTATATCGCAGTGCCAACGATAAAGTCAACAAGAGAACTTCCCGTCGGTCCAGCTCAGTGGATAAGCTTGTAACCAACAAGGTCCTGCTGAAAGGACCAGCAAATGCTTTGTTTTGGATGCTGGTCACCACAGTCAATGACTTAACAGGCAGCGCTCTCGCATGAAAGCGCTATAATGTCATATTTAATGGTCTATAACAAATTCAAATGAGCTTTAGAGATATCAGAGTGGATGTATAATGACTGTGATGCTTGTTTCTCAGTACAAATGGAATCGGCAGTTGAAAAAAATAAGTATAAATTAATTTACTGTTAGATCTGGCCGCATTTTTATTCTTATCAGCAGCCGCTGAATCACACACATGCAATCAAAACATTGTTCTGTTTGTTTGGGTATCCAACAGACACAGCAACATTTGCTCCATCACTGGTGATGTACAAATGAATCTTAAATTAATGATGAATTAATTGCCTTTTAAATGGCAATTCATTTCCTGAATTGCAAACGGCATGCATAATGTAAAGAAGAAGAACTGAAATTCAGTGAAATTCATTACTGAAAAAAATCTAGGTTTGGTTTTTTAGAGTTTGACAAGAAAAACTTTTAAAGCCTTGACAGATTATAAAGTCATAACTGAATAAGTCAGTTACATAAAAAGAGACATTGGACTCATTTAAATCTGAAAAATAAGACTAGTTCTTAAGACAGTGTCAAAAACAGTCATTATTTCTGCAGTTCTGTTCACAGGAGCAGAAATTACTCACTTGACCTTGTTTAAAAATAAAATCAGTGAAAAATAATAATAATAATTTGAGAAAAACTCAAATCACATTGAACACATTGAAAACACATTGAAACTCAAACATCTTCACAACAGGTGGCCAAAATAAAAGTTTGGTTTAACTTGAAGAAATTATGACAGAAATGTATTAATACTGTACACTAAATGTCATTTTTAAAGTAATAATAATAATAATAATTTTAAGGAACATCATAAAACCAAGATATTTTTCATCCATATTTTAATTTACACAGTTACATTTTTGATTAAAAAAACAGCAGCTGTAGTAGCAACATTTTAAGTTTACAGATTACGTACAATTTCAATTAAAAAAATTATATATTTCATTAAATGATATAATGTTAATATGCCAAAGATAAAATCAGTTTTGTATATTTATACTATACTGATAACTGAGGTAAATACTAATATATAGAAGGTACACAGTGTCATACATACAAACACAAAATGCCATGACACTAAAATAATGAAATAAATATTAATACAACAACATAGATGCAACAAAACACATGTACTTATGAACTGATATACCAATTTACAGACCGAATCATGGTACAATGTTTTTTTTTTTCTTCTTCTTCTTCCAAAAACTATATGTTTAACAGTATTTTATGGAAACAAATGTCTGTTAGATCTACTGCGGAATTCCCTGTATAAGGGAACTTATTGTCTATCAAGGATTTTGGTTAAGTTCTGCCGGTGAGAAGCATATGCAAATCCACCAGCTAGACCAGCACCAAACCAGCATAAACCAGCATGTTAATTCATGCTAGTCTAAGCCGGTCTTTTCAGTAGGATTGGTCCAGGACAGCTTGTGGAGGCTTTGTGGGGGAAATTGAGCTTTCACACCGTTTAGCTCTGTCACGGCGAATAACCAAGAGCAGGCTTAGCAATGTGCCAGTTAATTATGTTGTGGTTGTTCATATACTTCTTGTTTTCCATTAAAGGCAACAATGAGCTGCAGCTTTCTGCGCTGTGGGCAGGTGTGTGATAGGATTTGGCTGGTGTACCATCAGCTGTGCTGACAGTACCATCACAGCAGGCAAAAATGCAACTCCTGTTGACTGCTGTTGAACCTCAAAAGATATGTACTTCCCCTCTGCGTCTGATGATGGAATAAGTATTTTCAATGGCATTCACCCTGCCACGTACCATGCCCAAGATTGAGACTGAAAACCTCTCAAACTGAGAAAAGTATACAAAATTATTAGATTTATAAAACTTAAACGACCTTGGATTCTTTGACATCAATATTTCTATTTAGCATCTGTGGGCTACGCTATTGCTAGACAACATCACACCAACACTTCACGTTTATTCAAACCAGACCTCTCGTGTTTCTTTCTACTTTGTCATTATCTGATGCTTTGAGAGCTTGATGTACATGAACCTGGGGTTAAGTGCTCAAGGAAACAACGGTAATAGTTCACCACCCACCATTTGTGAGGTTTCAATTTGCAGCCTTCCGGTTAATAGCCCAGATCTTTAAACACTAGGTTGCACCACACCCAAGACTAACCTATAAGTGCTGCTCTCCTAACCTTAGTTGACATGCCACTCAAATATTAATTTATTCACAGATTAGGGCTGGAAAATATACAGTGTTAATATCTGCTGTTAACTGTGTTAAAAATAATTAACACATCATCTGGGTTTTTTTTTTTCACTTTCTGAAGTAGAAATGTTAGTCTCCACATCTCTTGTATATTGTTAAAGTATAGATTCATGCTGTCTGTGCACTTTTTGATGGCAATTGTTAATCAATAATTTCAAATGGTTATAATTACTCATTTTATGTAGATAGATAGATAGATAGATAGATAGATAGATAGATAGATAGATAGATAGATAGATAAAATATATTTATGATTACAAATTTACAGAAAAACAGTAACATCAAAAATACATAAAAATGCAATTCATTCATACATACATGATGAACATGTCTTTCATTTCCACATTAACATTAATTTTGATAGTTTTTGAGGCATAAAGACCAATATGTCAAGCTAAAACTGTCCTGATATTAAATATATATATATATATATATATATAATTGACAGTTTTTGGCAAAGCAAGTTTAGTTCAGGTAACAAAATGTCATGTTGTACAACATCCCAAAAATGCAATAATGAATTAATAATTCAAGATATGTTATAAAAAAAAAAAAAAAACTTGTTCCCCAAAAAACATTCAAAAATCTTTTTGTTTAAATATAGATTCAGATGTGCACTAGTACTCAAGGTGTAAGAAATATGCAATCCGCATCGCATCAGGGAACTGGACTATGGGCAGTCTGTGGGCGTAACACCCGAGGCTGAGACTACTGATGGAGATACTTCTTCAAAGCACTCCAGCATCATGCTTAAATTGTTCTGGATCAATTGGATGGACTGTGGGTTGGGACTCAAGCCTTTGTAAAGATCTAAAGAAGCCAGGAAAAAAGTAGAAGGTGAAGAGACTAGCGGCGTGAAAGGATCCGACTGATAGAAACAGCAGAGAGGCTTGTGTGCGGCAGGGGAGAGAGCGGGAAGAGTGCTATTCGAAGTCCCACGTGGTCTGAACTCAATCAGCAGCCAAGCGCGGTGGCCATTGTGCTGGGGTATAATTGGAACTATGAGATTTTATTAAGCGAGAGTAATTGCATGTGCTCCTCATCAGGGTCTCAATTGTGCTATCTCTGGTCAGAATAAAGTCTCCTAGGACAGAATGGGTGTTTACTGTCATCATTGTGGCGACTGTGGAGAAGAAGTCTCACATTGCTGCTCTACTTCAGGCTTTCTCTCTACGGTAACGTCCGCTGTTCTATTATCTTCCACATCTTTTCACCGGAGAGAATTTTACTCTTTTCTTTTAGGATGTGTCTTTTGTTTCTGAACCAAGTCAGGCTTACTGAATAAAAATACTGACAAGAGACCAAAACTGCTTGGAATGGTCACTCCCTGAGGACTTTGAGAAGGACAAGGAAAGCCATTTTCTTCAGACTCTCAACTCTGGGTTCATTTGAAGGCAAATGGCTGATAATTTATTAGCGGCATAAAATTAAAGTGTCGCCGCTTAACATTCCCGCCTCCTTTGCTTTCTTCTAACCTAATATTTCTTTAAATATGACTTAAATCAAGCACTCTTCACTCTTACACTTGCTTATCGAGGTTTCCAGACATCGACTTTTTACAAAAACAAGTGGTCACTGAATTTGGCCTCCGAACCTCGTCCTCTTCAGTGTGATAAATAGATAAGGAGATATATCCGGAGCTTCTCACACAAATCCGGTATGTAATCCTCAGATTGTTGTGCTGCCACTTCCTATTTAAGCCTCTTGGGAGACAGATTCTTACAATACTTAATCTTTTTTATCCTTATTCTTTTGCTCTTCTCAAAGACAACTATAGATTCGGTATGCAAAGATATGTAAGTCACGATGAACAACCTCCGGTTGGAATCATGTATGTAGACACTATCAAAGGCCTGAATGTCTGCTAGCATAGTCACGCCTCCAGTGCTGGAGAGTTAGCCAGCTAAAAGAAGTGACACTACTAACAAAATCACATTTGTCGGTAGAGTGACAGTACCTCAGCTTTTTTTCAAAATACTGTAGCATTTATAGTGACAAGCTGTATTTTTTCCAACATGTAGTGCTGTATAACAAAATTCTTCTTTGCTGATGTTACATTATGCCGCGCACAGCCTTTACAGCTCAGGGAATAATCAAACTCAGGGTCTTTGAATGCCCCATATCTCTCTTCTTCTTAACAAGCAGGTTTATTGTAGTGAATTCGTTTGCCTGGACAGTTCTTTTCAATGAACTTGTATAATAGAGTTCCCAGTAGTCTTTGTGTAGTCCTATTTTACATATTTTATAAGACAGTATATATATAGAGAGAGAGAGAGAGAATTTTTAGTTTTGTATGTATGTGTCTGTTTTTTTTTTCTTTTCAAATAAATGGTAGTAATTGTAAAATGGTAATCATTTAATAAAAAAAGAAGCCATTTTACTGTAGTTTTTTTTTTTTTTGTAGCTTCTTCAACATCACACAGATCAAAGAGTCAACCAAATGCACTCAAGCCATATACACACTTCAATTTATAATCTGGTTTAAGATTTGCGATTTAACAAGACTTTATAAAGGCATCAAGCCACCTAACAACCATGTGTGCCACAGTGTATTAATATGTGACCCTGGACCACAAAACCAGTCTTAAGTGTAAATTTTTCAAAATTGAAATTTATACATCATCTGAAAGCTGAATAAATAAGCTTTCCATTGATGTATGGTTTGTTAGGATCGGACAATATTTGGCCGAGATACAACTATTTGAAAATCTGGAATCTGAGGGTGCAAAAAAATCAAAATATTGAGAAAATCGCCTTTAAAGTTGTCCAAATGAAGTTCTTAGCAATGCATATTACCAACCAAAAATGAAGTTTTGATATATTTACGGTAAGAAATTTACAAAATATCTTCATGGAACATGATCTTTACGTAATATCCTAATGATTTTTGGCATAAAAGAAAAAGAAAATAATTTTGACACATACAATGTATTTTTGGCTATTGCTACAAATATACCCCAGCGACTTAAGACTGGTTTTGTGGTCCACGGTCACATATACACTGTGTTAATCTGTGATCCGAAACATGGACAAAACTTTACCTACTTAAAATTATATAATATAAAAATAAAATCTTATTTATTTATTTATTCATTCATTCATTCATTTATTACATACTTACTTTTATTCAGTAAGGATGCATTAAATTGATCAAAAGTGACAGTAAAGACATTTATAATGCTATAATGACATGTATAATGTTAATAATAAAAATAATAATAATAAATGTCCTTGGGCAGCATTTCAGCATATCAGAATGATTTCTGAAGGATCATGTGACACTGAAAACTGGAGTAATGATGCTGAAAATTCAGCTTTGCATCAGAGTAATAAATTACATTTAAAAATATATTCAAATAGAAAACACTTATTTTAAATTGTAATAATATTTCACAATATTACTGCTTTTACTGTATTTTTAATCAAATAAATGCAGCCTTGGTGAGCATAAGATGGGGGTGTGGTTTAGTGAGAGGGTGTGGTCTAATTCAGTGTCTACATGGCAGAAGTTAGCGTAACGTTAAAATGGCTTACAGCACTGCTGAATCACGGCCCACTAACTGCTCAGTGCAGTCCGTCAGATTTCGACTGGTTTCTGCAGTGCTCCATCACCAGCACAGCACGCTCCAGCTGGCCTGCTGGGCGAATATAAAGTGATTGCTGTCGTGTATCATTTCTCTTTTGATCTTGGAAGCTTACTCTCAGCTCCTTGCAGGACAGCTCCAACGCATACATACACACACACACTTGAAGAAATCCAGCACGGCACAAACAAACTCTGGTGTGTGTATGCAAACACGCAACTGGGAGCCTTCCAATATTATTAGCATCTTAAATGGCACAGCCTGATGGATCAAGTCATGAGGAGAATATGGCACACTTCCACAACTGCTGCAGCAATGCTTGCAGACAAGTACAGAGAGCGCAAGGCCACGGAGACAATAGGGCGAGAGGACGAGATGCTGGGCTGTGAATCACTAAGGCTCTTAAGGTACAATTAGAGAGCAGTGGGCGAGTGTTAAGGTGAAAGAGCGCCAGGAGTTTATGAATCATGCTGTTTTCCTGCTTCTTTCCCTCTACAGGAGGTACATCAGGCACTACAGACCCGCTGGACAGCCATTAGTAGGTGAAAAGAATTGCAAAATTGCAAGAAACAATACTTTTTTTATTATTATTCTGGCCATTAGTACTTAGTAAAAAAAGATTCCACAAATATTCAAAATACAGTCTATGTTGTTTCCACCTCATGTTTCACATTTTATGTTATGCAGTTAATTAGGATTAATTACAGAAACCTGTGTGATTATTTTTTTTAATTGATCGAGTTCAATCAAAAATACATTAAAAATGCAATTTATTCATTCGTACAATTGCTTAATTACATTCATACACATAATGGTTTAATAATTCTAATTGAATTTTTAAAAATAATTTAATAATTTTCTATGATGAACATGTGTTTAATTTCCATTATAAAACTAAATTTGAGTTTTTTGAGGCATAAAAAATGTCAAGGTGTCAAGGTCCTGATATTATAATTTAAAAAAGAAGTAGAAAAGAAATATATTAAAAGAAAGAAAACCTTTTATTAAATAGTTTGGTAACTTGGCATCTTTTATTTAATATGTGATTTTATATATATATATATATAAAGAGAGAGAGAGAGAGAGAGAGAAACTCATTAAAAGAAATTTTTGATTGAAACAAATTAAGTAATGCAGCATTTTGGCATATTCTTATAATCTTATTGGCTTAAGGTTTTATTTAAATTATTATGTTATATTAAATTATTATTTAGTAAATTTATATTAAATTATTTTATTAATAATTATTATCATAATTTAACAAAAAATAAAAGGATTTTTTTTAATGCAAGTAAAGAATGTGACAATATTTACATGTGCCAAATACAAAGTCACTTGGACAAAAAAACATATATACTTATAGCCAAAAGAATTTAAGAATTTAAGAATTTTTAAGAATTCCTTTATTATATTTTGATATACTGTATATATAAATGAAGAAAAAGAATCATGAAGAAAATATTAAATTACGAAATTCTAGACTAAAAGAAAACTTGAAGTAATTTTGCATATTCTTTTTTTTTTTTTTTTTGCTTAAAGTTTAATATAAATTTTTTATATTTGGGGTAAAAATAAACTTTAGTTTTTCAAACTAAAAATAAGCAGTGGGCAAGTTTTACGGTGAAAGAGCTCTAGGAGTTTATGAATCACACCGTTTTTCTGTTTCTTTCCCTCTACAGGAGGTACATCAGGAACTACAGACCCACTAGACAGCCTTTAGTGGGTGAAAGTAATTGCAAAACCGCAAGAAACAATTGCTTTTTTTGTCTTCCACGCTGTACAACAAGCATTTTGTGGTGTGCAGAAATTGCGTACATGCTCGACTGCGTCAGACCACTGCTTTTATTAAGATAACTTGTAAGCCAGCCACTGCGGCGCTTGTCGGGAGTCAATTGTCAGGTCACGGGGGTTACAATGTTATTGCAACTGAGGTGGACTCTGAGGTTGATAATGACGTTGACCTCGTGGATTGTGTGAAGAAACAACAAGAACGAGTTTCTGGGGCACTAAAAGAAAATAGCTAGTCAATAGGAGAGTAGGGGGAAGAGAAGCTCACCCATGCTGCGTAACTGTGATTTTCGGCGCTTCTTTCTCATCTTGCTGCAAAGTTCTCAGCTGGTGCACCACATGCCTGGTGCACCTGATAACCTCAGAGTCTGCACCGTTAGCACCCCGCACTGTGTTTCACAATTGTGCACCTTTGTGATGAACCCGCACAGACCAAACAAATCTGTGTTAAAAAGAAAAATAAAACTCTGTTCCACCCAATAACGAAAAAACCCTGCTGAAACCACTAGCTTTTTTTTTAGGCTGGTTTAGTGCTTGTGAAATCACAGCCTTGCTGATATACAGCCATATCTCACAGCTTCGAGTGTGATATTGCATTTATACAACAGTTCAGCATGAGTATGTATATACATAAGAAACAACAACAAAGTGTCTTTTAAAAGCTTTTGTGCAGAATTGCTTCTATCCACCACGGATTCAAATCTAAGTTTGACAGTTTAACAGCTGAGCCCAAGCCTCTGTTGCTAATTCATAAATGTCACTTTAGAACTAGCAACGAAGGAAGTTGATTTGCTTCATTAAAGGGGTGGTTGACTGTTTTTTTCTAGGCTTGATTGTGTTTATGGGGTGCAATCTACCATGTGTTACTGCTTTAGGGCAGCTGTGGCCTAACGGATAGCGAGTTGGACTTGTAACCCAAAGGTCGTGGGTTCGAGGCTTGGGTCTGGCAGGGATTGTAGGTGGGATGAGTGAATAACCAGCACCCTCTCCACCCTCAATACCACGACTAAGGTAAGACCCTTGAGCAAGGCATCAAACCCCCAACTGCTCCCCGGGCGCCGCAGCATTGGCTGCCCACTGCTCCGGGTGTATGTTCACTACTGTGTGCATGCACTTGGATGGGTTACATGCAGAGAACAAATTCCAAGTATGGGTCATGATACTTGGCCACACACCACTTCCCTTTCCCCTTTGTTTTTTAAAAAAATGCCTGTTCTTATGAAGCCCTTCCCTCAGAAATACGCGATTGGTTAGTGTGTTGTGATTTCCTAAACCGCCTCTAGTGCGCGTCTAAACGTCCCGCTCCTCGCCTCAGCGGCATGTGCTCTGGTTGTATTGTAAACAATGGCGTCATCTATATTTCTTATCAATTTGAGCCCGATTGAGACGCAGAGGATATTAGTGAAGAGGATCGCGCAGAACCTGTGCAAGTACGGCTCTTAATGGTGTGTTTGTTTGTTGTTGTCTCATACTTTTAGATACGCTGTTATTTGTAAATGCTACTGCTTCTGTTAGCTTTTAATATAAGGTTTTATCATGATTAAAGCTTTAATACAGTACGGCAACCGCTCGCGCGTCCATGTATAACGCTTCTCATATCTATGTGAAGATAAATGTATAATTGGAACAGTTTGTTGGAGCTGATCTGACAATCTGAATGAGAGAGAGAGAGAGAGAGAGAGAGAGAGAGATGTAGAGCAGGGCGACTCGAGTAACAGTATTAAGAATCGCTGCTTTAGAACATTGATTTTGAAAGTGTGTCAATTAGAATCGTTAGAAGACAGAATCAAGATTCATATATGAATAGATTTTTACGTGCACCCCTTTCCTCTAAAGCAGCGCAGCATGGCCTCGCCCCCTTCATTGTGTGTTCCCGGGGGCGGGGTTTATCTGGGTTCGAGATGTAACGGACCTGGGAAGTAACTCGTTGTAGTCCCTACGAGTCGTTTTTGTAGGCATTAAATTGCCAGAATTTTAAAAGGATATCTCCATTTACATTGAACTTTCAGTGCTGCAACTTTGCAGATATTGTTTATGCTCAGACAGCAACATTACACACTAACTAACTTTAAAAAGTGAAATCGCAATCAACCACCCCTTTAAAAGCTTATTCTATTACTGTATTAAAAGCTGTGTATTATGTGGAGCGGAGTATTATGTGGGAGAGAGATGTGATTACCTGCATCTGATACAGCATTCATTCTTCAGCTCAATCTCATATTCACAATAAAATATTAGTTTGAATATCTGCAGAGGAAAGCGTTATCTTTGCCGTACTGTCGTTTCATCTATTAAGGGTGATTTCCGATGGCAGTGCTGCTCAGTGCATTTGTTGCATATACATCAGGGCTCTAGACTGCAACCAAAATGGTTGCATTTGCGACAGTTTTTTTTTTTTTTTTTTTGAGAATGTGCAAGTGAAATTGACGTGGTTGCATTTGTGTGAGTGCATGGTCTGCACTGCTCCAAAGCATCTGCTCCATACGGTGTGTGCTGCAGGGCCGCAGAACACTGTAGCAGGAGTCAGATTTCACTGATCATGTGGAGAGAGGCACTTTCAGTGCGAGCGCTTCAGGCTTAGAGCCTGGTTTGTGAAGTTTATAAAGCCTCTAATACTGTCTAAAAAAATCCATATGTAAATCTTGAATGTTGGATCCAGACAAGAGGGGGAAAAAATCATTGTTGCATCCTATAAACATAAGCTAGCTTGTCATTGGGCATTTATGATACCCGACAACTTGTTGTTCGTCATATAGAAGTACATTGATGTTGCCTGGCGATGTAAGAGTCCACCTATAAAATCAACGTGACGTCTACAGAATGCCGATCATTGTGCACATAAACATAATTACTGTGAGCTTGTCCATTGACACAACAGAAAATTTCAAGAAAGAAGGATTATTCATTCCATTGCCAAGGCACTACATCAGAATGAGTTGCCAGGGCAATGACTTTGTCACCTAGGAGTCAATAAGGGGCGAGCACCAGGAGATAACAGTGCAATTAATCCGTAGCTAATGTACCAACCTGCTCCGCCATACTGTCCACGGCATGATCCCACTGTATTATTAACACTAAGTGTGGAGAATAAAACAACTAGGCAGCAAGACATTAATCTGCTGTGACGTGAGCCCTCTGTGCCTCTGCATGTCAGGCCCTGTGTCCTCTAAGGTCAGTGAAAACCCCCGGAGAGGCCTCAATACATTCTACCACGTACTAGCTGTCTGAACACTTTTTGCAAACCTTGGTGCGATCTCTTACTCCTCGCCTTTCAATGAGAATGGGATAGTCATTCCTACAGTTTGGCAGATTTTATGTCTCCATGAAACAACACTGCATAGTTTACAAAAAAATATAAATCAACTTTAATGCCATGTGGTTTTTCATGCAGGTATCTCATTAACACTAATTAATAATGATTAGCACTTGACAAATTCACATGTGGCCAGTCAACTTCACTTTGAAATGAAGGTTACACATCTAATTATAAATGAGCAATTTTGAGTATTAGAATATACATTTACTTATTCTCTTTGGCATAGAATACAAACAGCGGTGCATATTTTAAATGCGCAAAACCATGAAATGAAACTCGTGAAACTCCACTCAACACTGTTGCACTGGTGCTACTTGCCCTTTAAAATCTTAAACACGTGCCTAAATCACATGACTTGATAGAAGTGACATCATTTCCTTGGAGGAAAAGGGACTTAATAGCATAAAACAAAATATTGACTCAGTTGTTTCAATTTATAGTAGTCATGGTTTTTTAAAATATATTTTATAAATCCAGTAAAATTCTTCCTGAGAGTTAATCTTCTGGTAACATATTGCTTTTCACCAGTTAGTAATGGGCTTCATTAGATTAAACATCCATCCTGTTAACTAGACCAAACGACTAACATCACTCAATCACGCTAAACATATGAAAGCTTGTTTCCATCATGGGATAAAATATAGAAATAGTAATTGTGTCTTTTTATCTCATAATTCAGACTTTTTTCTCACAATTGTGAGATATAAGGTATTACAAGATATAAACTCTTTTGTTTTACCTCATAATTGTGAGGGGGAATAAAGTCTGTATTATGAGATACAGACTTTTTATTTATTTATTTATTTATTATCCCAGGGCAGAAACGGGTTTCCATATACTGTAAATATATTCATTTACACCCACAAAACTCATTTTTATGGGTTAAATCAGGCAGAAATAGCTCTTTATGGTAAAAATTATGGGTTACTACTTTTTACAGTGTGCTAGCCTGAGCTTGAGACAGACATTTTCTTCCTTGAAACACTTTTTTTCCCCCAAAAAAACCTACTCAAAGACAAAGTGGACACCAAAGGAAGAGGATACAGACGGAGAGAAATTAGAGCGGACAAAACAATCGTGACGTAAGTGTAAAAGTCAAGGAGACACTTTGAGGTTGCCGCTCTTTTTCATTTGCTTGACAAATGATATTTGAGTGCCTTTAACTGTTGACATTTCCAAAGGCGAGTCTTATGAGATGCCACAGTGAAAAGCCTGATGGTTAAAGAGTAATTTACTCCTCTTCCATCAGAATAGGAGGCTATCGATTGGACGGTCAGGTAAAAGTATGATTGCTACTGACCCTTGGAATTGAGGTGAGGCCCAATGCTAACACCAACGCCTCTCCATAGTATATTGAAATGTGCAGCTCTGCGAGAAAACGAACAGACTTTGGTCAAGGAAAATACAACGAGCCATTTGATGCGATTACCGTAAGTAGCTTTTAATTCTAGTAACATAAACTGTACTTCTATTGCAAAGAGGATGCAAATTACAGTTTGAGAGAGCGTTATTAGCACAAATAGACCCAGATTGGCTTCAAAAACACACAGCGGCATCCATGTGGCAGAATGGGTCTGTCACGAGTGAAATGCAGTCTTCGTATCAGACAGAAATGCATAAACAAGCATGACACTTGGGGTACGGGAATCCGAAAACTCTGACTGACAGTGCTCCGTCGTTTGGATTAGAGACATTCATTTCTTCCTGAACTCAATTACATTTTACAAAGGCTGACATCCCCAGTTAATTGCAGCCTTTCCACATGAGGGAATTATTTGCACTTCTATATTCCCTGCCCATGTGTGCTCCGTTCCGGCTGCGGCGTCCCCGTCTCCTATTTGAAAAATATTACAAATGACTTTGATTTAAAAACACTTCTGGAGCCTGAGAGGAGGAGCTCCGTTTAAATAGTTTCGAGAGCGTCTTTGAGAGCACTGTGCAAATCATTTTGATGACATTTAGCAGCTGGACTAGATGATCCCGTTTCTCTCTGCAGTCCTCCAGTCGGATCCCTAGTGACAGGATGGTAAAAATAAAACAGCCAGGATGGAGTGAGAGGGAAAGGTGTGCTGTGAGTTTTGAATACAAAGAGGAAGGAGCTGGGAGGATCACCTCTGGCGGTTTAGTAATGTGGAGAACCGCTCAGAACTGAGAGGAGAGGAGCACAGAGATGGGGAATGAGGAGAGTGGGGTTCTCCATGCTGGTTTATTCTGGTTAATGCTGGTTGACTAAGGGAGAATGAAGATCAAGACATGACATATGCTGGTGCAATAGACCTATCTTGTATAATTCACTGAATCTTGAACCTAAAGCTTAATGTTCAACTACACACAATATAAATAAATGTTATGCAATATATACAATGTGTTTTGTAGCTAAACGCATTCAAAATGTAGAAATTAAAACTAATAAAATTCAGTATATACAAACAGAAATATAAACATGATTTATATGCAGAATATACACATACAACAAAAGTTGTAAATGAAAGATGCCACAGATTCTTGTAAGCAATTATGAGTGACTGGGCGACTAAATGAAAATGTTTATTATAGTTCATTTTAATATAAATGCAATTAGCTTAACTTTAAAGTGCTTTTTTCTTTTTCTTTTTCCACTTCCACTTTTGTACATCTTAATTTCTTAATTACTTCTGTTGTCTTTGAAATATGGTTAAAGTGTACTGCTGAATGCACTGACAAGCATTTAATAAACTTCAATGTCATTTCTACTGTACTTAATTATATTTGTAATTATGCATTTGTTTGTAATGATGACCCTTCAATTTAGAAAAATATATTAACTTCAAAATAAATATTATCAAAAACTTATCAAGTAACACACTACAGTTAAAATTATACTTAAGTATACATGCTATAGTTATGTTGGTTAACACGACCAATAATTATTAAAACATAATGAAAATTAAAATGTACTTCAAAGGTGGCATTATTACAAAAATAATTAAATGTGTTAGGAAAAAAGGTCATGACAGTATACTCTCTTTAGACATATTTAAGTCACCTGTTAATTAATTAATTAATTAATTTTTAATTAACATTACTATTTATTTTAAATGTAATATTTCAAAATATTATACATTATTTCATTCAAGTACATTTTTAAAGTTTAAATGATGATGATGCTTTTAAAACATTTTAGAGCACATTCAGACTCAAAAGTCACAGGACGAGGATTGTAAAATTAGCATGCTAAAACATAAAGGACATTGATATTTACCGTTAATGAATTTTATATTGGCAATAAACTGTAACTGTTACTATTTACTACCTAATTTAACCCATAAAAATGCTTTTGTCTGTATAGATTGATGTATATAGGCTGGTTCAGTGATGTTAAATATTATTTTTGCCTTGAATAAAAACCTTTTTTTTCAGTATGTGCTCCTTCTGTAGGGAGGTGAGACTCCCCGCTCTCTTCTGAAGGGCAGTATAATCTAACATTGCCCCCCTTACTGTTATTGTCATACGCATTAGGTGGCTAAACCCGAGGGATTAGGATGATCTCACTGGATAACAATAATGTGGCGTAAGTCGACGAACAGATGAACGGATATCCATGGCATGGATCCATTACAACATCATGGCACCTTTCACCACATCTGGACCGCGCTCTAATTCGTTTGCCTGTTTCTCACCTCTATTTCCCTTCAGTGACATCACTGAGGCATTATCCTCGCACTTCCCATTAATGCCATTGTTTGTATTATCTTATTCCAA
This sequence comes from Tor tambroides, assembly GCA_021397915.2. Lineage (NCBI taxonomy): Eukaryota > Metazoa > Chordata > Actinopteri > Cypriniformes > Cyprinidae > Tor > Tor tambroides. The sequence goes on along the minus strand of JAFVLL020024893.1, from coordinate 34,489 downwards.
GCAGACACACAAAACAACATGCCCAGATGGCTTACGTTTATACCACTCGCGCAAACACGGACTGCACCCTGTTTTTATGGTTCTCACAGCCTGTTTTGAACATTTTCCATGTCATATATATAATGCCCACAGCAAATCACTTAACCTAAATAGGTACAAGAACTGCTCCTATGATTAGATCCAGACTGGATTGCTGTATTGCTGGCCAATATGGCGTAGCTGTGCTCTACATGGTGGCTGAATGGCAAGCTGAATTGGCTATGGGCACATCTGCTAAGCCCCAATAAACTCATTGTGCCCCTTTTACAATTCACTGCCATAGTTAGCAGATGTGTTTCATGTGCCAAAAGCCAGCCGTATTCTGCTTTATCAGCAGCTGGGGTGAGCAATTCAGCGTCGGCGATGTGTCATACTAATAAAGGGACGGTGTGTCACAGCTTTTCAGTTCCTGTAGGGCTCAGAGTGAATGGACTTCCTACCAGTCTATGGTACTCTTGTAATTAAACACGGCAATCTTTCAGACTGACACGTCCTGTGGGGACCTTTGGCTTCTACTGTATGCTGAACGACCGCAAGCTGTTCTCTGTGCCAGCACACATACACATATGTATTTACTGGTTTTTCGTTAGTCTAATTCAGGCATTTTAGGTATTACAATTATATTTGCCAACCCTAGCTGGCAAGATAAAAATTAAGCCAAGTCAACTTTCAAAGTGGGTCTTTTGAAAAAGTAGGTAGCTACATTAAGCCTACAGCACCTAAACCTTGTTTAAAAAAAAAAAAAAAAAAAAAGTAGTGTGCCTAATTGTATTAAATGCACATTTATAGTGTACTTCAAATCTTTAAAATATTTTAAAAGATGACAACTTCAAATAATATAATATTAATAAAATAAAAGGCCACTTAAGTGTACTTAAAGACAGCACAGTTTTACTGTTTGTAAACACACTAAAGGCTGGAATACACTACATGACTTTTAAAATCTGAACAGATTTTAAAGTTGTTCCAATCACAGCAAACAGCCTTGTTGCTAGAAGACGCTTGACGAATAATGAAAACAATATATGTTTCAAAATTGGCTCAAAATATCAAACATGTTTGATATCCTCCAACTGGATGGGATTGTAATCTGAATCTAAAAAAAAAAAAAATCTTTGTGAGTCTGTGACCATATTTTAAATGTACTAAATTGCAACATCAGCATTACAACCCTGACTTGTAAAAATATATTTAAAATTCATGACAAAATAAATTACATTAAACTGTATTTTAGTCTATCATAAAAGAATTTGGCAGTTTACTTTAACCATATTTCAAAGGGAATAGAAGTAATTATGAAATTACATATAAAGATGTACTTAAAGGGGTCATCAGATGCCCATTTTCCACAAGCTGATATGATTCTTTAGGGTCTTAATGAAAAGTCTATAACATACTTTGGTTAAAATTTCTCAGCTCTGTTTTTAGCAAGCCATTCTAATCCATGATGCTTTAAATGCTAATGAGCTCTGCTGACCCCGCCCCTCTCTTCCGTGAGGTGACGAGCAGTACTGTTTACTTTAGCTGTGAAACTGGCTAACTAGCACGTTATTAGGAAAGGCGATTTGCAAAGATTCATAAAAAACTCTTATACTCACTTCTTCTGTAGACGAAGCTGGATCACGAATGATTCGCACGAACATAGACGCATTTAGGCAGATTGGGGATCGGCACATTCCCTTCAAAACGAACGTACCGTTAATGCTCTGCATCTTCAGCAGCTCAGATGTCGGGAGTAAATGACAACTGCTATATTCATTTTTACATCCAACAACAAAGCCCCTCAATCGCCCAGTCCGAGACATTCTTGTCTTCCCCTGCACCAGAGTCGACACAATGGCGGACGGATGACAGCTCACTCAGGGCGGGTAAGACATAAGGCAAGACGTCCGTGTCAATCAACTATCGTGGGAGCGGCCTGTGCAGAACTACATCATTCTGACAGGGCTCTCAGAACCGTCTGATTTGAGAAAGGGGATTTTAAAATAGGGATTTAAAAAAAAAACACTGGGTGGATTTTTATCATTAGGGTAGAGTGGGGGAAAACACCCCCACGGGGTAAAACGCCCCCCCTACTGTTTTCCCCAAAATAACCACAAGATAAAGTAAAGATACATTTTTATTGTAACTATGGATTACGTTGACAAGAGTGGTGTAGAAGTTTTCACCATGAAGCTTACACTGGTGATGTACCGGAGAGAAAACAGATTTCACAGTAAATCTAATTTTCAGCAGTAAGAAAAAAAGTGTTTTAAAGCTTGTTGTTTTGTAAAATATCACAGTTATATATGAAACGAGAACAGTTGGGCCTGTAGATAGAGAGTACGTGTTATTTAATAAAAATATAATTATATTTTCAGAATGATATTTTTTTTTTCTCAAACATAGTCAGTGGGGTAAAATGCCCCCAGGAGGCTATGGGCAATTACTCTAGTTATTCTATTCTGAACAACAAATCTTTTGTTTTTCCATCAAATATATTCTAACTAGTTAGTTGAATCAAAATATTTGGACTTTATATTTAAAAAGCATCAGGTAGCTAGTTGGCTAGCCAGACTGCATCAGCTAACATTTTTTTTCAAATAGGCTATTATAATTTTGTAATCCATAATTACAGATTCTATTCTTTTTTTATTTTAAGATAAAACTGCATGTACTCTGATTTTGCTGTAAATGTTTAAAGCAAATTGCCCCCCCCCCCCTTTTTCATACTTGGACATTTTTCAAACTTGGTTTATAATTTACGTCAGTGTCACTAAAACTATGATAACTTTTCTGAACACATTTAACCTTTGCTTTACAGAAAAAAATTTACACAGTCCTTAAGGGGGCGTTTTCCCCCACTCTACCCTATAGGATGGATGTGTACACACACTTCCAACACACATTTATGTTCAAACAACTTGTAAAGTGAATTTTGCATCCGATGACCCCTTTAAGTTTGTTGTCAAAATTACTCTAAAGTTCAGCTAATTGCATTTAATGTACATTTAAACTAGAGTATATTTTCATGTAATAGCAATTAACATGAAATGAGAGTAACTGTTTGAAAACATTACATTTAGTTCACACTTAACAATATTCTGTTAAAATATATATTTTGCATCATACAGAAAGCACTCTTTTTATGTACAAGCTATAAGGTAGCTAACATCATTGAAGCTATTTTAGGGAGCCATATCTTTTGAAACAGACAAATAACAGATTATATAATTATAACTCAATCAGACCAGTATTTCACTGGCTCAAAAAATAGGTTTTTGAATGAATAAATCTTGATTATGGTGACATAATCAGATCAATTTATCTTAAACAGACACAGTCCATTTACACTAAATACAACTAAACTAGACTATGATTCAGAAGTATAATGATGAACTACAGTGATTAACTAAATATATCGCTATAAAAAGATGCAAATTGCCGCACTGGGACTTCTGCACACAGACTTGAATCAGACTTCCTAGCATGACATATGAGACAGAGAGAAGAACATTTTAATTATTTTAATTGATTATTTTTCACTTTTTCACAGACATGCATGTGCAACAGTGTGATATTAAAAACCAGTGATATATTGCTAATGCATAAATACCACTAATTGTTGGAAAAATTAGCTTGACTACAAAAGTAGCTTCAATAAAACAAAATCCTGCTCTGTTATTAAAACTACTGAAATGTTACTGAAAAATGTAGTTGAGTTAGCAGAATTGCTACTGCATTTCATGAAATAAGACAAAAAGGAGTTGTTTTCCTCATGTAAACAACAAGGTGTGTTTTTCAGGTTTTACTCTACTTGTAGAGACATTTGGTCTGTGTAAAGATAGTAAAACATTACACGCAGTCCATTAAACCTTTCAGATATGTACAATGTGTTTCAGCCTTAAAGGGATAGTTCACCCAAAAATGAAAAGTCTGTGATTAATTACCCTCATGTCGTTCCAAACCCGTAAGACCTCCTTTCATCTTCAGATCACAAATTAAGATATTTTTGATGAAATCCAAGAGCTTTCTGACCCTGTATAGACAACAAGTGTACTTACCACATTCAAGGCCCGGAAAGGTAGTAAGGACATCGTTAAAATAGTCCGTGTGACATCAGTGGTTCAACCATAATTTTACGAAGCTACGAGAATACTTTTTGTGTGCAAAGAAAACAAAAATAATAACACATGGCCTTGAATGTGGTTGCTCCGTTGCTGTCAATGGAGGGTCAGAGAGCTTTTGGATTTCATCAAAAATATGTTATTTGTGTTCCAAAGATGAACAAAGGTCTTACAGGTTTGGTACGAAATGAGGGTAATGAATGACAGAATTTAAATTTTTGAGTGAACTAACCCTTTAAAGAAACAGTTCATCCAAAAAAGTGCTGAAAGTTTACTCGCCTTCAGGACATCCAAGATGTAGATGAGTTTGTTTCTTCATAGGAACAGAACTGGAGAAATTTAGCATTAGATCACTTGCTAACCAATGGACCCTTTGCAGTGAATGGGTGCCGTCAGAATGAGAGCCCAAACAGCTGATAAACAACACAATAATCCACACAACTCCAGTCCATCAACTAATGTGTGTTTATGTGATTTCTCTATCCATAATATTGCTTTCGCCAGTGAAAAAGTCCATCCCCTGTTGTCCTGTTTATGTTTCTCTCCTGGTTTAGAGACTCTTTTACTGGACAAAGCAATATTATGGATTATGGACTTGTATTTTGGCCAGAAGCAATGGTTTGAAGTTAAAAACGTGTTAATGATGGATCTCTTTCTACTAACAGGCAGCCTTTTGTTCACAAGACATTAATAGATAGACTAGGCTTGTGTGGATTACTTGTGGATTATTGTGATGTTTTTATCAGCTGTTTGGACTCTCATTCTGATGGCACCCATTCACTGCAAAGGGTCCATAGCTGAGCAAGTGATGTAATGCTAAATTTCTCCAAATCTGTTCTGATGAAGAAACAAACTCATCTACATCTTGGATGACCTGAGGGTGAGTACTTTATCAGCAAATTTTCATTTTTCAGTGACCTATTACTTTAAACAAGAACAGGATTGCAATGACACTTTTTCAATGTAACAAGATCAGCTCTAACAGTGTGAGAATGAGTGTGTGTGAACGACTACATGTCTAAGAGTAAATCTGAAGGGTAATGAGAGCATTAGTCGCTAAGGTTAATGCTCGCCATCAGACTTTAATTAGCGAAATTACAGGAAATGATAACCAAATTAAAAACGGCAAACTCTTACACACATTACTTCAAGATGTGAAGGAGGATCTAATGAGACCACACCAAATAAAACCCACAAAACAACAGCTTAGAGCTTGGATTTGTGCCACCCGAGCTGCCCACGGCCTGTCATTAAATCATGAGGTTATAGACTCTGCCAGCAATGAGTGAACTTGAGTAGGGCGTTAGGTCTGATTGACTGTGATAAATGCTGCACATACTGTTGGCTTTTGCCTCAAAGTCTGAAAAAAAAAAAAGTCCATCTTTTCGCCCGTTTTGCCCTCAGCATTGAGGCTAAGCAGGTCTGTGGCATGCGGCAGGAACGGTTGTCTTAAATGAGTACCAGATGACTGAACGACAGATTTACTGTCGCAACAGAAATACTTCCCTATGTTTCATGTGGACTGGAGTTAGTTTGGCATGCTGCCCACCCCTTGGTGCGTGTCTGCCCTCCCCGCTGCTTGCACAGGACCGCCCCGTAATGCTCCGCAATGAGCCGTGATGACTAAAGACACATGTACAGGCCTAAGGGGTCTCCTGGTGGGACAAAGTAACCCCTAAATTGACCAAATCAAAATCAGAAATGTCAAAAGCCTTGTTATTATCACAGGAGGGCAACAGGACACAAGGCAGAGGCACCACATGTCCCCTGGAAACCATGGCAACATTGTCATCTGACTACTTTGTGCATTCAGTCACCGTGACCAAGCACCAAATCACCAAAAAAAAGCCTCTTTGTATGTCTTCTTCTCATCTTTTTCCTCACATCCATTTACATACCTGTAGCAACCATTCTAAATGGGAAATGGACACAACTTGCCACATTTAAAAATATCTCAGTTCGACCTGCACTTGGCACTAAGCATTTTATTTCAAGAGCTTTGTTTTGCTTGGCCTCAGTGTGAAGAAAATAAATGGTTGCTAGACACCAAAAAACAACAACAACAACATTAAAGGATAGTTTACCCAAAAAAATGCCTTCTATATGTTTCACAGAAACAAGGTTATTAACAAAAGCCATAAAAAATTGTTCCTTGAAATAAAATAAAACAGATTACACATTTATCATTTTAATTAGTTTATAAATGTATTACATTTTTTTTTTTTTTTTTTACTAAAATAACTAAAACTACAACTGAAATCAAATTAATAAAAATCATACTGACTTATAAATAAATAAATAAATACATAAATAAATAAAAATGGCAAAAACAAACAACATAATTTCTAACATTTTAACTAAAATGTGACCATGGACCACAAAACCAGTCATAAGTGTCCATTTTTTTTTTTTATTGAGATTTATACTTTTGAAAGCTGAATAAATAAGCTTTCCATTGATGTATGGTTTGTTAGGATAGGACAAGATTTGGCCGAGATACAATTATTTGAAAATCTGGAATCTGAGGGTGCAAAAAAAATCAAAATATTGAGAAAATGGCCTATAAATCTATGAATTTATATCTGTCTAAATGAAGTTCTTAGCAATGCATATTTCTAATCAAAAAAATAAGTTTTGATATATTTATGGTAGGAAATTTACAAAATATCTTCACTTAATATCCTAATGATTTTTGGCATAAAAGAAAATTTGATCATTTTGACCCATACAATGACTGGTTTAGTGGTCCAGGGTCACAACTGAGAATAATGAAGACCAGACCACAACTAAAATGGTAACAGAGGAACAATATTAGAAAGTAACAATAAATGATTAAAACATTGACAGCTAATCAGAATCCATCCTGATTTAAAGAGCAACACAAGTGTGTTTATAAAAATCAAAACTCTATCTTTAATATGCTGGTGTGAACACTAATATAGTTGTTATAGTTATTGTTTTTAGCCTCAAACGATGAAAAAATTGTCATTTTTACATGAACTATCCAGCAGTGGCATCTGGCAATTGGTCGCATCACCAGTTGAACAAACAAATGCAACAAATTTTAATAAGCTAATAACTTTCAACTACTGCCCAAACGTTACCTAATTCACCAAATTGATATTCACAAGCCAGGTTGACAAGGTTCATAATGTGCCCCTTCCACCACTTTTCAGATCACTCCTGCTTGCAATAAACGTTTCGAGAGAAATGTGCAGACGGTGGAGTCCATTCAATACATCTGCAATGAGGTGGCTGGCAAGATGCCATCTTAAACAAACCACAATGGCTGTGTTTGTCCTGACCTGGCATATTCCAAAACCCCCCATGAAAAACACTGCCGTTGAGCCCTGAAGGCCTACAGCCACTTCCTTTCAGACCACACAAAACGTGGATCTGTGGGCCACCCCTGCCACCCGTGGGCCTGAATAGACTCAGTGAGCCGGCACTGACAGCGGGGCGAGCGAAGTGGCCGCCCGCAGGGAGGGGTTGCACATGCCCGGGGTGCTATCACATCAGCCATAAAGACAAAATAATAAAACCAAACAAACTTACATGAATTATATGTTAATGGGAACAAAACTATATGCAAGTCTTCCAAGAAAAAGTTGTAAAGAATGACTAATTCATTCCTTTTTTCATCTCACCGGACCTTAATATGAGACTAAAATCACAGTGGATGAATGAGATGTTGAATATACGAGTTTCTCTTTGTTACAACAGCCATTTTCCAGGCGGAGGCTGTAATAAGGTGTTTATGGAAACAAGGGGCTATCGTAAGCCACTGTGCTCTGCATATTACAACATCACACGCATACACACACACTCCCAATGCCACAGAAACACCAAAACCCATGAGATAGCATCTCTTCCCTTAACCAGCTTTTCACATGGGTATACTATCATTTTAAGCTTTCTTTCTAAGATCTACCTAATTATAGAATCAATGGCAGGCATCCTGCAGCTAATTTACCACGGCCCTACCTCGCTCCTTAAAACAAGATAGATTTTATTGTGCTGCATTCCATTCAGAGACGGATGTGTGATATTCATGCTAAACATCTGCGAATTTCAAACATAAAAGAGTTGCTTTGGCTTACACTCTGTGTATCAGCAAACAAAATGGCTGTGCTACTGTTAGCTTTGCAGTCGTTTGAATGTCAACAAAGAAGTCTGCTAGTAACTAAACTGCTGTGCTAACATGTTATGCTAGCTGGGGATTATTTACTGTTTATGTTAGACTAGTTGTAGTCTCTTGGAAATTTGACTCATCTATGCGTTTATTTGCTTTAGAAATGTCATTAAAGAGATGCCTTTAAAAAGAAGCATGCTTAATTGTGTTGAATGTCCAACTGTAATGTACTAAACAATAAACGTTTTAGACAACAAAATTATGAAATTGCATAATATGAAGTGGCTCAAAAAAGAATTCTGACATTTAATTTTAATTTAAATTTAAGCTTAATACATTTGATCTAATTGTAAATAACATGCAATTAAGTGTCCAAAAACATTACATTTAGTATATTCTTTTAATGTACAGTAGTTTACCCAAAAATGAAACTTGTCATAATTTACTCACCCTCATGTCATTCAGAACCTGTACTGTATTACACAAAAGAATATATTTGGAAAAATAACTAGCTCCATATGAAGAAAGTCAATAGATTCTAATGTTATTTTGAATCCCAGTAACATTCATTGTGGACATAACAGTTAAAACAATCCTCAAAATAAATATTCTTTTGCGTTTTCTAGAAGAAAAAGACACACAGGTTTGGAACGAAATGAGGACACTGACATTTAAAGTTGAATTTTTGGTTATCTTTTTACTGTGTACATCTCCCTCAGCACCACCATGTGACGTCATTCACCCGCATCCCTGCAAAATCTGAGTTTTAGATTTCTAGACCCGAATGATTTTCCAATTTGAAAGTCCAACTTCAAATAGAGTTCAAATGCGGCCATTTCTTCAGCTGAATGGAATGCAGCATTAGCAGGTCTTTTAAATGCGATACCGTGCCATACATTTACATAATAATATGCAAAAGAGTTTGAAAATTAAACCACATATATTAACACCAGGTGTGAGGAGAATTTAATGAGTTGGATTGTTAGTTTTTGACAGTTTCCAATGAAGCTTTAAGCACAAACACTCTGGTAAAGAGGGTAAAATACAAGTGTGCAGGAGTGCTACACACTAGAGACGACTGCAGACATCGAGTCCAAAGATTTTTCTAATGCCTTGTGATCACAGAACGGCGGCTCTCCCCTGACATATTTTCAAAGACAAGATCGAAGCGACTGCAGGAAATTTTAACTTCCAATTTTCCCCATATGCCACAGAAAGGAAACTCCGTGGGCCAGTATTAGTATGTAAAAGGATGAATAAAACGCTTCAACAGCTAAACGCCACGATGCTTTTTCAGATTTCTTTTATACGCCTGTCCAGTTGTAACAGTAGATTTACTGAGATGTCACAAGGGTTCCCGTGAGAGGAATATGGCAAATTACTATAAAAAATGTGAATAACAAAGGTGTTAAATAAAATGCAATGATATTCAACGAGGTGGCAGCGATTGTTCAGTGTCATAAAGCTACGGCGCATTAGGTATGCATCATTAGGCGGACTCCTCACCTGTGTCCGCTCAGAGCGTCTGACTTCAGGTTGGTCTGGATTCACCTTGGGCTACAATCTCAGGCCCACAGCACACAGAAAACAGTCTCCACAATAATACAGCTGGCCTGATTTCTTCTCCCCACCTCCTACTGACACAAATGTGTTTCCTCATGCAGACATGATAACCACTTTCCAATTTCAACTTCATCTTCAACCACCAATTTCAGCCAGCGTGGCTGTGACTGCAATATGAATCCCTGCATATATACAGGACATTACAGGCTCATACAGGGCTGGCCGCAAATGAGAGCAAGAGAGAGACGGGGGAGCAGATAGAGGCCAAGACATTGCTCGCTCCCAGCTGCCTGTTATTTCTTTCCATTTATTATTCAATAAGCTTTAATTGACCCTTGACCCCGAACAGGAGTATGAATCGGTCTATCTCCTGGGCACAGTCCCGTTCCCGAATCCTTGTGGCAAAGTCAAGGAGGGCTAAATCTGGAGGGACCCGGGAGCATGTCGCATGGGTTTAGAGAATACACTACAGGCAGAATTAGGGCTGATTGTGATTGAATGGAGCTTGATGACTCTTGACATTTCCGTGGAGTTCTTCAATCACACGCTGCCGTTGTTCAGGTTTGCGCCAGTGCATTTACACTCATGCACTTCAAAAAGGCATATATTACACAGACGCGCGCACACACACTCATAAACAAACAGACGGAAGTGATGACGAACATGCTAACTGAAAAAAGCAAGCGTCTCTTTCATGAGCCTCATTTGTTAATCAGTATTGAAAATGCTATTTTTTTGTTGTTGTTTTTTTTTTTTGCGGCCACACACATTCGATTTTGCTCTGGCACAGACTGAAAAATGTCTGAAAAAGCTAAATGAACTAGTATTTTACACTGAATGTAATTTAGTGTAGACATTTTCACTCAGAAATTGTAAATTTCACAATTAGTTACAAAGAAACGCCATGCGACTGTTGAATTAAACACGAAATTTTGGAGTATAAAGACTAAAATAGTATTTTCGGTTGAATTAAACATGAAATTTTGGAGTATAAAGACAAAAATAGCATTATTGGTTAAATGTACTCCAATAAACTCTAAAATGTACTCAAAAATTACAGTGTATAGTAAATTTAGACCAATAAATAATAAAGGATGCACACATGCATACATATAAGTAAGGGATAACCAACGGCTAGCCGTGCATTAAAGGATTTTAAATGCACGACGTGGAGGCAAAGAACCGCCCGACGCGAAGTGGAATTTTTGTATTTCTGCCTTGTGTATGTGTCATGTTGTGATTGGTTGTTCTAGTCATGTGTCTTGTTCCTCATTGGTTATTGTCCTGTCATGTGGTTCTCAGTTCTGTTTGATCATTGGTTGGTTCTTGTCATGTGACCCTTAGTGTTTGCTATAAGTAGCCCTCATGTAGTCATTAGGCTTGTTCGAGAAGAGCTACACTAGCCTGCCATCGGCTGGCGAGAGTAACCGCTTGCAGACGGGGCGGAATTAAGATGTCAAGTCGGACACTTTCTGCTCCCGGTAGTGACGCTTGCACGGTGTTTCCATACTCTTATCACAGATAAAGTGAATTAAATGCAATATTTGTAAAATACACAGAAACGTTTTTATAAGCAACAGAAACACTTTTTATATACTGCTTAATACAGCACCATCTGTTCATGAATATACTTCAACATAAACATATACTATACCAATAAAGTGGGGGTATATATGCTTTTATCAGTGTTTTTGATAAAAATGACTCAAGATAACAGTGCGACTACACTAAAAAACTTTTATTGTTATAAAAACACAGTTTTGTGAGCATTATTGGAATTGAATTGTTAGAATGAACACGCAACACACGTCGTGCTTGTCATCACAGAATCTAACCAATGAGAATAAAGTGTGTCGTCATCAAGGCATCATCTCGCAGCCGATTTTGAGCAACTGCAGCGCCTGGCATAGGCGGCTGGTCTCGTTTTGCTCTCGTGGTACTTTGATGGCACCTGTGATCGTAAGGCGGCTGCAGCACCGAACAAAGTCGGACAAATGTTCTAACCAGAATGCATTGCTTTTGTCAGGTGGCAGCCGATCTTTGTAGCGCCACATGAAGTCGAACAAGCCTATCGTCTCTTATCGGGTATTGATGTTGTAACCTGCTGTCGGTGAGTCTAGTCTGTTCAAGTCAAGTCTGTTCAAGTCAAGTCTGTTCATGTCAAGTCTGTTCAAGTCAAGTCTCTGTTTGGATTATGTTTAAATTTTGGATTACTTTTTTAAAATAAAGCTGCACTTGGGTTCTCACTACGCTCGCTTGCTGTGGACTATTTGTTACACTTTATATACGATAGATAGATAGATAGATAGATAGATAGATATGTTATTAAGATAATAAATAGTTTAACTAGTCAATTAACTAGACTTCATCTTCAACCACCAATTTCAGCTAACATTTAGAATCTGTTATTTGCAAAGTATTTTTTATTTATTTAAAAATGTATTATCTGAATAACAATTTTCACCATTATTGCATAGAATAAATGTGATTTTCAAGACCTTTTGCTATGTTGTCACAATGTAACCCCATATTAAACAGAATATTATAGGTTTTTTAGGACAATTGTGCACTTTTTGTATACATTCATGATATTTAAAAAGACTTTTAAAAAACACAACTTCCCCTGATCTGCATGCATGAAAAATGACTGTGTCCTCCAATGTACCTATGAATGTCCAGGCTGGATCGGTTCTGGTAAGATCTGTTAACATCATCCTCAGAGAACAAAACATCTCAGCAGTGAAAAATGTGGCTGCTTTTGTCTCTCAGGTTGCAGGAGCTATTACAGCAGTTTCATTCAAAAGCTTTTAAATCTCACAATGCACTGTATTACAGTTTTATATGCAGTGTGTTGCTCTGAGCCTGTTATTTCCACACTGGATGTATTGAAAGCATTGAAATACTGCCTCATTAAATGGTAGGCAGGCACACAGCGAAGAGAATGGCCTGGGCGAAACAGCCAGACTGACTTAAACAGAAGAGCTGCAGTGTTGACAGATGTGTCCACTGACAGCAGTTCACACTGCACTTCTCTACCTACTAACTCTCTCTCTCCATGACTGGATTGTGATTCTTCACTAGTGTTAAGGCAGATAAATGATTACTGTGGCTCGCTGGTGAATGCTAATGCTTTACTAAAGCTTCAAAGGGACCATTTTATACACTTTTGTAGCGTTTTATTCTTTCCTTGAATCAGCAGTGTAACCACAATAGACACCGAGGGGGACGTTTCTCTCTAATATTCAGATTAGCAGCCAACTAACATGGGTTTTTCAATGGTCAGTTACATTTATTATGTGGCTATTATGTGGTTTCCTGCAAGCTGACTTATGAAAGTGTCTTAAATCAAAAACTGTTATAATTTATAGTAACATGACTTTTCTTCAAAGATAACAATCTTGAATCAAACATCCATGCGAGTTCATCCCTAAATAATAATTTGGCTAAGTCTATTAAGTACAATCACACCAAAACATTCAAATCTGTGTTCACGCTAGTTCTGATCCAAAAAGAGCAGGTGTCATGTAACAGCTTCACAAACAGTCTTTTTAACCATACAGTATCATTATTTCAGTCTTAGAAAAGAGTTAATTGAGAAAATCACCTTTTTAAAGTAACTTGATGCTTCAGATAAAGATTGTATCATTGCATCATCATGCCAGTAGGTGGTGACAAGCGACTGTTAAAAAAAAAAAAATTGGCATTGAATCATTCATTCAAGAGATTCCTTCAAAAATGCTGATTCATCCAGTAACACAACTGAAGTCTTTGAGTGAGTCATTGAATCATTCATTCAAACTGTAAAAAAAAGAAAACAAACAAACGAAAAAGAAGTTAAAATTATTATTATTATTATTACTATATTATTATTTAAACAGACTTTAGCATGTTTAGTTGTCTATTGAGAATTGTGGAAGAATGTTATTCTTATTTCAAATAAATAAATAAATAAATAGTTAGTTAGTTACTCACCAGTATGCTTTTTCTTTCCTCTGCAGAAGAGTAAAATAAGATCATTTGAAGAAGTCTGTGGTATTCAAAAGTGTTATTATTAATTAAAACTAAAGCTATATACAAATTATTTGGTTTAAAAAAAATGAAATTATTATTATTACTAAATAAAAGTACTAAAATTACTATTAAAAAACTATTACAAATGACAGAAGCACATAACAAAATTACCAGAACTAACATTAAAATGATAACATAAAAATAAAAAAATAAATACTATAATACTATATAAATAATACTAACACTGGGAGGAAAACACATAGAGGAAAGCGCGTTAATACAGATCTGAAACAACATGAGCAAAAAATGATTTTTGGGTGAACTATGCCTTTAAGATTTCTATATCTAAATGACCTGACCTCTGTTATGATTGGCTAATCCTTACGGTAACACTTTATTTTAGGGTCTCTTAACTAGTTGCTTATTAGCATGCATATTACTAGAATATTAGCCATTTATTAGTACTACTTAAGCACGTTAATGCCTTATTCTACATGACCTTATTCTACATCCCTAATCCTACCCAATACTTAAACTTAACAACTACCTTACTAACTATTAATAAGCAGCAAATTAGGAATTTATTGAGGGAAACGTCGTAGTTAATAATGAATATGGGTTCCCTATTCTAAAGTGTTACCATCCTTACATACCAACAGAATTCACACTGTCGGAAAGGTCATTTTCTAAATAACAAAAAGTTCAGTTAATTTCAAAGAAGAATCATATTTTTTTCTGTATTGACAGTCAAATTCGTTAGGGAGAGCTGATGAAAAATTAAACAAACAATCAAAGCTAAAAGCAAAACAATTTCTAACACACACACACACACACACATACGCATACAAAACAAACATCAAATGCCCATGTGGAATAGCTTGACAAATAACATCATGGTTTAGTCAACTGCAGCCAATCAAATAAACATCTACAATTAATCAGTTACAACTGCTGCCTACTGAGAGCCAGATGAGAGCATTTGCATTTCATGTATTGTGATCTCTCTCTCCAGTTCCTCCAAGAACATCCAGTCCAACTTAATCTTCCTTAAAGAAAACAAAAACATCTTAATGTTGATCACCAGGGGCTCTCGAAAGAGCCAGGCGAGGGCTAACTGTGCGTGCCTGTGTAAATGTAAGTGTCTGTGAGCCATCCAGTTTTTAACCACGCTTGCAATATAGCTACAAAACAGGCTCAGACTAACTGCGATGTGCAGGATATCACATTTATGAAAGTCTTTTTAAGGATACAGGGAAGAAAACAGGATCAAAATTGATTCGATTCATTAGAGCCGTGTCATGGCTTCTGTCTCTGAGCTCAGCCACTCGCTCTCGTTCACTAACTGATATCAATGACTGCCCTGTCATCTTGTAAGCATATGAATAAATAAACTGTCACACAGAGAGCTATATGAGATAATGGTTATGAGCGTAAATGTCAGAGAGAAAACAAACCCCATGATGCATTGCGTTGCTTCGAGGCAAAAGATGCTCAAAACATTCGAAGAGGGCTGACGGATACACCTGCACCTCAGCCAGGCGTAAATCATCTGCTACACATTGTGTCTCATTTTAACAGTGTTGGAGAAGCTACTGCAAAAAGTACAGTACTACTGTACTGTAGATCATAATGGGATTATGATACTAAATGATGTTATGTTTTTACTGAGAGTCAAAATCAGAAAAAAAAGTCACATTGCGTGTCAACGTTTATCATCATGTCAACAAACACACACACACACACACATACAGACTCAAACTCTGCACTAAATATGAGCTGTGATGTGAAAGACAGCAGACAGGGAAAAAAATATAAGTCCATTTCACGCCTTTAAGACCCTTTCAGAAAAGAATCTGTAACAACATGGCACGGCAAACAAATGGCAAAAAATAACTATATTGTAATGACGTATTTGTGTGTGTGTGTGTGTGTTTGTGTGTGTATATATATATATATATACATATTTTTTATACATTTTTTTTTTTTAGTCTGGGAAGTGGTTCTTTTCCATTTTTTTAAATGTTTTTCATGAATTTCAGTTCCTTTTCAGTTTCTCTGTTTTCCACTGAATAGTACAGCACTACAGCAAAAGAAATTATGTATTAGTTGCTTTAGCTTGCAGCCCGAATTGAAGGTGATGCGAGAAAAAGTCTTGGCACTGTGAAAGAAATCAAAAATAATAAATTGATAATGCATCTTGTCTTTGCTGGCTGCACACAACACAAAGTGTACCGCGCAAGCAGTGCTGCAGCTCGTGAATGAATGACTCTTATGAACCGGTTCCTGAAATGAACCAGTCATTAATGACCCACAGATCAAACCAATCAAAAGGATTTTTTTTGTTAAAGGAATAGCTTACCCAAAAGTTTGCTGAAAATGTACTGTACTTAGCCTCAGGCCAAGATATCTCCAATCACTCGCTCACCAATAGTGAGAAAGCAATATTCTGGATAGAGGACACGTATTTTAGCTGGTAGCAATGGTTTGCAGTTAAAAATGTCTTAATGTGTTTGTTTCTTACGAACACTTTGAAGCTTTTTGCTTCAAAAGATGTTAACTGACGAACTGGAGTCGTGGATTATTGTGAAGTTTTTATCAGATGTTTGGACTCATTCTGACGGCACCCATCCACTGCAGAGGATCCATTGCTGAGCAAGTGATATAATGCTAAATTTCTCCAAATCTGTTCTGATGAAGAAACAAACTCATCTACATCTTGGATGACCTGAGGGTGAGTACATTTTCAGCAAATTTTCATTGTGTGTGTGTGGACTATACCTTTAAATCAACAAATAAGTAATAATAACAAAATGTTGTTTAAAAAATAGCATAAAAATAGTATTGCTTTCATTAATAAATATATAATATTCATTACTAAAGGCCCAATTATTATCAAAAGTACTAAATAAATTGATAATTTAATTAATAACTAGAATAAGGCTGCAACTAACAATTAATTTGATACTTATCTGTCAATTACTTCTTCAATTAATTGGTTAATCAGATAAAAATTCAAATATTATTAATTATTGAATTGTAATAATTTAATACATTTACAATTTTTATCCATTATTTTAAACATTACTCAACATCCAATCCAATATTGCCCTTTAAATAATGTGCAATTTCAGCAAAACGTATTAAGTTAAAATGATTGCACTCTTGTTCTATTGTGCTCTGACTCACTAGCTTTCAGGACTAGTCTGGGGTTTGTTTCCAAAAAGCAACTTTGGTCATAATTTTCATCATTACCAATATTCAATGGAACATGCGACCATTGTTTGCTAATGATGCTTTTGGGAAACCCATGACTTGGGTACTCGCATGACTTTCTAACATTTACAGTTAAGGATACACCTGTGAAATGTAAGTAATGCACTGAGGAAAACACGCGTCAAATTCTTTTAACAATGCATGTATATGTCAAGCACCTGACAGCCACATTAAATGGTTATGCATGCTTTTGTAACATCTCGATTGGATTACTGCAACTCACTGTATATCGGTGCTCCTCAGTCATGTGTTTCTCGTCTGCAGTTGGTTCAGAATGCAGCGGATTGGCTTCTTTATGGGAAGTGCAAATATGAGTCTATCATGCCTGTTTGATTTCATTGCATTGGCTGCCAGTCAAATATAGAACTGATTTTAAAATTTTACTGTTTGTCTATAAATCTCTCCATAATCAGGCTCCACAGTACCTATCTGATTTGTTACATCCATACACTCAGTCAAGAGCACTCAGATCCGCTGATTCTGGTTTATTGCAAGCTCCCAGGGCACATCTCAAAAACGGAGATGATCGTGCTTTTTCTGTTGTTGGCCCTAAGTTGTGGAATAGTCTCCCAATTCATATCAGAACTGCCTCAACTAGATCTATTTTTAAGTCTACTCTTAAAACTTATTTCTTCTCCTTGGCATTTAATATTTTTTGACTTGCTGTGCATCCACCTCATCCGTTTTACGGTGTGTGTTTTATACAGCATTTTGCTTTTTATTATAAACTTGTTGACTTGTTTTGTTTTGCATACTCTGTGCAGCACTTTGGTCGATTTCGTTTGTTTTAAATGTGCTATATAAATAAACATTGTATTGTATTGTATCGTATTAAACTATATGCTTATAAGAATATTTGAACGCTTAGTTTTTTTTTTTTTTTTTTAACTGTTTACACACAAAATCTTTACTTGTCACACAATTTCTGAAACCTGACACTCAAACACCAGAACCACACACCAAATTTGCAAAACCATACACTAATTCTCAGCCTTTGACTCAGTTTCCAGTTTCATAAAACACTTTTTTGCAAAACACAATTCTCTATGGAACACACAAAAATCTAACAGGAATTAATATTATGGCAGGTGTTTGCAAATGTTTGCTTTTGAGATGTGTTTGTGATATTTTGAATGCAGTACTTCATTTTGCAAGAGATATGAGGCATTTTGCATTTTGTGTGTGCAATTCTTGAATTTGTGTGTAAAGTTTTGAAAAAAAGAGGGAAAGTTTTGAAAATGTAAGCAGTTGAAAAAAAACATACACTTCCCGCAGCAGCTCACTCTGTGTCTTATGCAATATGTGATATGCATTTTGCCCAAAGAAATTATTATTCCCTAATGCAACGTGATTATTTTCATTATTGCTTACAACTGATTAGTTGTTGCAGACCTAAACTGAAATCTAAACAGGAATAGTTATATTTATTACATTTTCCATCCATAGTTTCAGGTGAGGTTAAATCCAAAATCTATCCTCCAGTTCAGATTATTGTGAGATTAAATTACAGAACCCAAACTCTGTCTTTCACAGGCTAAAAAATAAATAGAGAAATGCACGGTTTGTTACCCTAAGAGCACCTCCTGTACCTTCAATCCTCCATTTCATGATGATGTGAATTGTAGAGTCTCTTTGTGTGTGTGTGTGTGTGTGTGTGTGTGTGTGTGTGTGTGTGTGTTTGTCGTCCTCATATGTGATCCCTGAAGGTTTTGTCAGTTAAGCTCATCCAATGTGGCTGTCACCCAATCTCTTGCTCCAAGGAGCTTCATGCCTATTTTTATAAATGTTTTCATATTCATTAGTCTTGAGTGTCATTTCATGACTGCAGATCTTTAATATGACCTCACTGTAGGATGTCGTGTTCATCTCACAAAGAATAATTCACACAAACACAACAAAAGCCTTTTATTTCCTGTCCTGCCTCTTGTTTCGACTTCTCAAAATAGGGACAAAAACACACAAGTGCAAAAGCCATTTGTGTTCAAGAGATATCGTTAATTTAAGAGAGAATTAATTAGATTTAACTTTATCTCCTTGACCCACCGCATTATTTTACCTCATAACATCTCTACTGCAAAGTCTTAATTGCAGGGAACAGTGCAGGGTGTGAGTGCTGGCTGTTAATGAGGGCAATTAGCGACGAGGCGTGTGAGGCCTCTGACAAACAGAGCTTGAGATTGGAGCTGCTGAATCATATGGATGCATGAAAACAACTGCAGACATGGCAACCAGACTGCAATTAGACTCCCTCCCAAGTTGCACACTTTAAAAAGTATGAACTGTGCTGATAAATTAGGTACTTTTTAAGAATATACTAAGTCAGTACACTAGTGTTGGAGCATATGAGCACTTTACAAGGAAACATTATATACAGCTTTTTAGAATGTTAAAAGCAATAGCTTTTAAAACTTTGGTGCAGTAAGATTTTTTTTAATACTTTTAATACTTTTAATACTTCTATTCAGCAAGGACACATTAAATTGATTAAAAGTGACAGCAAAGACATTTATAATGTTACAAAAAATTATATTTCATATAAATGCTGTTCTTATGTACTTTCCATTCATCAAAGAAGCTTGTGCTTGAGCATCAAATTAGCATATCAGAATGATTTCTGAAGGATCACGTGATACTGAAGACTGGAGTAATTATGCTGAATATATATATATATATATATATATATATATTCAGTATAAAGTGCAGATTCAATTATCTACTGACAGGTGGTAGCTTTCAAAAGTCATGTGCATATCTGCGATAATATTGATGAATTAATTTCCATTACAACCCGAATTCCAGAAATGTTGGGACGTTTTTTTAAATTCAAATAAAATGAAAACTAAACGACTTTCAAATCACGTGAGCCAATATTTTATTCACAATAGAACATAGAGAACATAACAAATGTTTAAATGGAGAAATTTTACACTTTTATCCACTAAATTAACTCATTTCAAATTTGATGCCTGCTACAGGTCTCAAAAAAGTTGGAACGGGGCAACAAAGGGCTGAAAAAGCAAGAAATTTTGAAAAGATTCAGCTGGGAAAACATCTAGCAACTAATTAAGTTAATTGACATCAGGTCTGTAACATGATTAGCTATAAAAGGGATGTCTGAGAGAGGCAGAGTCTCTCAGAAGTAAAGATGGGCAGAGGCTCTCCAATCTGTGAAAGAGTGCATAAAAAGATTGTGGAATACTTTAAAAACAACGTTCCTCAACGTCAAATTGCAAAGGCTTTGCAAATCTCATCATCTACAGTGCATAACAGCATCGAAAGATTCAGAGAAACTGAAGAAATCTCTGTGTGTAAGGGACAAGGCCGAAGACCTTTGTTGGATTCCTGTGGACTTCGGGCCCTTAGACGAAACTGCATCACTCATCGGCATGATTCTGTCATGACATTACTAAATGGGCCCAGGAATACTTCCAGAAACCACTGTCGGTAAACACAATCCGCCGTGCCATCTGCAGTGGCCAACTAAAGCTCTATCATACAAAAAAGAAGCCATATGTGAACATGGTCCAGAAGCGCCGTTGTGTCCTGTGGGCCAAGGCTCATTTAAAATGGATTTTTTCAAAGTGGAAAAGTGTTCTATGGTCAGACGAGTCCAAATTTGACATTCTTGTTGGAAATCACGGATGCCGTGTCCTCCGGGCTAAAGAGGAGGGAGATCTTCCAGCTTGTTATCAGCGTTCAGTTCAAAAGCCAGCATCTCTGATGGTATGGGGGTGCATATGTGCATACGGTATGGGCAGCTTGCATGTTTTGGAAGGCACTATGAATGCTGAAAGGTTTATGAAGGTTTTAGAGCAACATATGCTCCGAAATGAGCATAGAGGCAGTAAAGCTCCAACACCTTTTATTCCTTTTCACACAAATTTACAGAGTTTCGATTAAAAAAGCGTAATTTCCGCACAATTGCTTGAAGAATATCATGCTATGACTTCAAAACAATATTAATATGCTGGAAGATTAGAAAAATTATGCTTTTGTACGTTAGCATCACACATTTCCAGCTTCATATCTATGGGTTTTCATAGGCGGTAGGTTTGTTCGGTAGCTCACTTGAGTACGGAGATGTACTTGAGAAGCGAGGAGCTCCGGTTTGAATCCCGTGTAACTACAGTTTGAAAAAGCAGTTCAAATATGCATAATAAGAAAGTTCAAATGGCACGGTTGCATCAACAAGTAGATTTTTATATCAGTTTTGCATTTGTTAACACTATTAGGTAGGTTTAGGGTTGGGTTTTGTTTAGGGCATATTTCCAACACGATAGACCATTAACTTTTAGCGACAGTCCCTGGATATTTGAATTTTGAACCGCCGCAATACGTTCCTGAAGCAACGTAATAAAAACACAGCAATACGTACCTATATCAACATAATAAAAACGTGCCAGGGTTTACGTATTGAACCCGTGTTTTAGACCCACTCAGTGGACAATTCTCTTTGAAACTGCTGCGAAATGTGCACAACGGTACATATTTTTATGAGACCAGGTTTGTTCTATTGTGAATAAAATATTGACTCATGTGATTTGAAATCTGTTTAGATTTAATTTTATAATAATTAATAGCCATTCATATAACATTCATATGACTTTTTAAATGAAGGATTGTGTTCAGTATAGCAAATTCATTTTCAAAACTACTATTATTAATTTCTTACATTTGGATAGCATCCTCATAACACCAACCTCTTTACTAAATTCACAGACAGTCTGCATGAGAGTATTTTTTGCAAATTTGTAGGCAATATTAGCTCAGAAAGCATAAAGGGATGTCTACTTCAGAAATCCCCTAGACAAAATATGGCATCCAGGTATCTTTGACATTATACTTCTATCATGGGACACAATAATCCTGACATGCTAAATAGTATGTAAATTGGTATTCCATTTCAGATGACATGTTCATATCTGCATGTCAGCCAAACTCTGCATCACACCGTTCATCAAAGTGAAGCAATTCAGGCTATTCCCAAAGTTGCTCCTGCAATCACAACTGCTTTTACTGATCAGCGTTAACAATTATGCCAAACACCTCAGGTCACCTTCTAAACTTATGACAATTCAATTTGAGCCGCAAATAAAAAAAAAAGCTCTAGCGAGGAGTTAAACTAGTTCTCATCTTCTCCATTAACAGTGAGAAGATTTAATGAAGTGTTTTACGATGCACTCTCCGCACTTCATCCCCATCTTTTGTTCCAGCTCTACACGACATTCTCCACGGGCCGCTCACTCAGGACTCCTTTAATAAAACACGCTTTCGGAGAGGGGAGGGCATGCTGACATGCTCCACTCGCTGTTGTGCCATGATTAAAGCTTTTAAAAAAAACACAGCCTTGCATGTTTGCTTGCAGAGACTGGCAGCGCGTGTGTATGTGTGTTTGTGTGTGTACTTTCTGACTGCTGCTTGGGCCCTGACAGCTTTGAGAGCGATGACAGGCTCGGGTGTGTGAAAGCCACTGGATAAGAGGTTTAATGAGGCTGTAGGATCAATAGACAGGTTAGGGGGGAGCTGTCAGATCACCTTCCTGTCTGCCTGTATGCTGATAGCTCCTCTTTGGCTAATGAAATGCTAACATAAAAACACAATTCATCAGACGAGTATCAGTGCAACACAACTGAATCTACAAATGATCACAAGTATGTATGTAACTGTTTTGAGCTTTTTGGGGATGAGCAGCACAGGCATGATTAAATGATAGAATAAAACAATTCATCAGAAATCCTTCCAAAATAACATGGATTGTGGAAAAGAAGTGTGTTTAATTGAATTTGAAATCCCTTTGTAAGTGTACTTTAAATTGTAGAAGCATATTATTAAAAACATGCAGTTAGTGTAATATTAATAAAATAAAAGGCCACTTGAGTGGATTTTAAGACAACACACTTTATGACTGTTTCTTAACACACATAAAAGTACATAAAAGTGTACTTTGTAGCAATGCCAAATTAAAAGCAGTTTAAATCACTTTGTTTTAATAATTATTATTTTTTGTTCTTTAATGAAGTGTGCTTATTTTGATGTGTTGACTGACATATTAAAGTATGCTGTAGTGTTTGATTTGATTGCAACTTCATCCTTACATCCAAAAATATTTATATACATAGCATACAAGTATCAGTAGAAATAACATTAACATATATTTAGTTAACTATAAATGTTTGTCTGTACATTTGGCAGTACACTTTAACCATATTTCAAAGTAATTTTGAAATTGCATATAAAGATGTACTTACATCCTACATAAGTGTGTCAAAAAGCACTCTAAAGTTCAGCTAATTGTAATTAATATACATTTAAACATATATTTTTATAAATTGCAATTAACATGAAATTAAGTGCCAAAGAATTCCATTAAATTCAGTTCACTTAAATTCAGCACTTCACTAGATTATTTTTGTAATAAGTACTCAAATTGTGCTAAAATGTGCTTATTTTCCACAAAAGATGACCTGAATACATCTCCTATATTATGAGAATGTTTTTAATTTCTTAATATTCATTTTGATCCCCCCCTTATTGACCTTTGACTGTGCATATCAGATAATTTGACCTTTTTATGACAAGGCAGGGTTCATTCAGGTTGCAAAATGGCATTTGGTTCTGATGAGATGAAAAACGAAATAATGTTTATGAAGAATTCATGAGATTTATGAAAATGCATAAAAATGTTTTTAAATAATGGGTAACACCTTTTGTTAACTACATTTAATGCACTAACTAACATTAACTAACAATGAGCAATACACTGTTACATTATTTATTAATCTTTGCTAACGCTAGATAATAAAAGTCTTGTCCAAAATAGCTCATGTCCACTAAATAACATTAATATTAAATAACAATAACAGATACAACTTTGAAATTAATAATGTATTAGTAAATGTTGGAATTAATGTTACCTAAGATTAACAAATGATTCAAAAGCATTTTTCCTTGTTGATGTTAACTAATGTAGTTCTGTCATAACTCTCTGAGAGTTTAGCATGGTAATGTACATGACAAAGATAATGTGTTTGGTCTTGGCGGAATAGATCTGCTACGCTGCTGCTGCTGCTGCGGCAGAGCAAGTACCAAGACTTACTACATCCACAGACATGCTACTGTGAGCATATAAGAAATGCTGCTGCTGCCAATATAACATATGAAATAACTCCCTTATATAAAAACATGAAATCACCCCATAGCAGATCTAGACAGGTGGAGCTGGGGAAGGTGGAGGGTTTCTGTAGTGTGCTGCAACTGCTACAGAAAACTCTAGCCAAGTATTTCAATGTTGAGCAGCAAGCCTATTGGCTGCTGATACAATAAGAAACCAATCACCTGCGTCACGTGAATAATAGTGATTATATCAGACTGAGTTAGGCAGTCTGCGCCATCTAGAGTTTCATGACAGAACTTTGTATTCAACTAATGTTAACAAATGGAACCCTATTGTAAAGTGTAACCAAGTAACGACTGATGTGAACACTCAAGTGTGTTCAGAATATGCTAATGCTTTTTACTTGATGGTTACACCACATGACATTTTTGCCACATGTTTTTTAAACTGCATTTTGTAAAGAATTTTCTAGTTTATGCTGGTTTAGTGCTATTTTGCTTGGTTGACTGTTATCTAACAGCCAGGTTGGTTGAATAGTGAGGTTGACCAGTTTATCGAAACTATTTTTAAATGCAAACTTCAATATTTTAGCAAAGGATGAATTAACAACAAAATTTCTAGCAAAGGGTTGTAGCAAGCTAACAGCATGTTGTGCTTTAGCATGCTAACAGTTAACAACAAACTTCAAATCATCATCTGCGAGAAATATTTCTATAATTAAACGTATTCCACTCAGGATTTTGGTCGGCATCTGGTTGACTCGTAATTACACAGAACTTCTTTAAAAGAGACTTCTCAACTAGTCATCCCTGTAGCACAAACAGTAAAAGGTCAAAGGTTTGATTCCCAGGGATTGCATGAACTGACGAAACATACAGTATACCTTTAATGCAATTCTGCTTGAAGCTGCTAGCAATGCAGAAATTACACACTTGAGTGAACACTAAGACTGTTTCAGTTGTTGGTAAGACGCAACTTTTGATGCCTTTGATGAATCTCTCAAGTCTCCAACACAAAGTCAAAGCAGGAAACAACCACTGTAGCATGAGCGTGTGATACTGTATGTACAGTAATGTGCACGTATCCCATTGGTCCACACAGGGCTCACAAGGTGCTCAAAGAGACAAGAGGACGCTTCTCAGACACAAGCCCTCGTGATGCCGCTATATCCAGAGCCCCCGCAGACCAGCGCGGAGACCTGATGACAGAGTTTCCCCCGGATCACCGGCCCTGCACTGATTCACTGTGACGTGAGCAGCCTCTCCCTTCAGCTAGCGACTCTTTGTTTCATCTGGAGAACTTGCTTTAGTTTCTTTCCTTCATGACCCTTCATGTGCCCTCGATGTATTTGTCAAAGTGCATCAGAGCGAGTGGGAGTCCTACAGGATCATTCACAAGAAAACAACCTGAATATGCAGAGTTGAGCTTAAATTGTTAAGAGATAAGGACAACAAAACCATACCAGACTGGTAGAGATTTAACGCAAGCCAAGTGTCCTTAAAAGACACTGCCGAATGGGAGAAAGGTAGAAGAATGACAGATTTTGTCCTCATCATTTAATGGAATAGCTTGCGGCAGGGATGAATCTAATACTGAGGGATTGTCGAGCAGGAGGTTTCATTTCATTTGTGTGTGTGGGTGTGTGTGTTAAAATGTCTGTACTGGAATTGTCTGCTTTTAATAGGGATGTCAGTTGATAAAAAATGGTACCCAATTAATTACAGGATCATGTTAATCACAGTTACTTGTGTTTTCAATTGTGCATGCTGCACTGACTTCAGACAAAAACATTAAGGTGGTACTTCAATGAACTTGTGGGTGAGAATGTACCCCCTTTAAGTTTTATTTTCATATAGAAAATAACTAAATTAATAAATTAAATACTATAATATCATTCAAAAAAATGTGGGGTAAAATCATTTAATGTTTTTAAAAGAGGCCTCTTATGCTCACCAAGGGTGCATTTTTTGTTTAAAAATACATTAATAACAGTAATATTGTGAAATATTGCTACAATTTAAAATTTCAGTTTTCTATTTGAATACATTCCTGTGATGCAAAGCTGAATTTACAGCATCATTACTTCAGTCTTGAGTGTCACATGATCCTTCAACCTAAAAAACAACCTAATATGCTGATTTGGTGCACAAGAAATATTTTCATATTATCAATGTTGAAAACATTTGTGCTGCTTAATATTTCTGTAAAAGCTGTCAGACTTTTTTTTTTTTAAGAACATCGTTTAATTGAGATAGAAATCTTCTGTACCATTATAAACGTCTTTCGTTTCGCTTTTGATTATTTAATGTGACCTTGCTGCCTCAAAATATTAAATTCTTTTTTAAAAAGGATATCATACATGTTCTATGAAGGAAAATTGTGGTCACTAATGTTTGAGCCTACTGCATATCATCATCCTCTCCAGACATTTAAATTAGCTTGATAAGCAAGACCCAAAACAACAACCGCCCTCAGAAAAGACCATTCTGGTCTACTATCTTTACCCCCTAAGTGAACAGGTCCACAAACCAGCACTTACCAGCATGCTGGTCTAAGCTTGTGTTTTGAGGAAGGAAACAAACACTGAAACATCAAATAAATTTGTTTTCCAAGAACACACTCAAATATAGAAGTCTCAAAAGGGATGGATGGATGGATGGATGGATGGATAGATAGATAGATAGATAGATAGATAGATAGATAGATAGATAGATAGATAGATAGATAGATAGATAGATGGTTTTTGATTATCATGCAGTAGCAAAAACTATGCTTATAACTCTGATTAAATGTTTTGTATGTTATATTTCTGAATATGTAATTGAATAATTTAAATAGCTGAGAAATTTCAAGCACTGTTCATTTTTGGCCATCTTTGTTCTATTGCCGTTATTTCTTTTATTGCATCAAATTTGATTCTTTGTTCTTTTGTTCTTTTAAAATGGCTTGTTTACTTCTCTTGAGTAATTAAACAGTGTTTACTTATCTGAGAAATACCTGAAGGCTAAATGTCAGTGTTTTAATTTGCTATTACTAATATTACTGTAATAATGGAAAAGTGTTCAAAAGCATAATTGTTTTGTTGTTGGTGTGGCACTGACATGAGTATGCAGAACTGTGAAATTTCACTGGGATGGGTACCAGCTAAATTTGGTACGGCGACAACCTTCCTCAAATGAGCACAGAGCCAAACGCAAACAGGCTTTCTGAGCTACATGGGATCAAGGCTGAATTTGGGATGCGCACTACTGTATACTGCATCAATATCTGTTCTCCAGTGCACTCACTTGGTATCTCTTGCTCTTTTCATCTCTCACTTTCTTTCAACTGCATTTTCTTTTCCTTTGTATGACCTCATAATAAACAGATACCAACATGACAGGGATTTATTGTACAAAGAGCCTCTCTCTCTTTCAGACATGCGTCTCCATTGACCAGAATTGATTCTAATGGTAGACATGGTGAATACTGTCGGCTCGATACTGGAAGCACTTCTGGAAACGTTTTGAGACTGAGCTCAGAAGCGATGCTTTACACTAAAAATCTGAGGGGCAACTTAGCATCGGCGTGTGGCCGCATGATTATCTGCGCCTGTCAAGAATTTAGCGCACATGTTTTTGCAACAGTTTATATGTATCACCGCAATAAAGTCTTTTATTAGAGTCTGCTTTCTTGCCCTCTTTGAAATGAAAATAAATATCCGCACACAATCTCTTTTATCTCTGTCAGTATTCATTACTGCAAGAGGAGCAAATAGCAATGCGCCGCAGTTTTTCCATTTAACCTCACTAGCTCCACTAACCCTCGCTAAATCATTCAGGGCACAGGCAGTGATGGAATTGACTTTTCTTGGGTCTTGTACCTCATTCTAATAACAACAGTCCAAATTAAATGCCGCTAATTTATTAACACATTAAATTGGTCAGTTTGTAAGACACTCACAATTATAGCCTAGCAGAGAGAAACAAAACCAAACCAAATGTCACTTCCCAGGGCAACTCATTGCCAGCTTGAGAAGATCAATCATTGTATATTACAAAATAAATGGACTATTTTATAAAAAACAATATAAAAATAACCATAAAGTTTGCATCACACTGCATAGGCCATTCTACCCTGTTATTATTACTTTATTTTTTTAGACGTTTTGAAAAATCTTTACACAGCTCTGTTTCAATTAAAGTTCGTAGCAACAAAAACCCAAAAAACAATGAGAGAAACATTAAAGTAGCCCATGTAGCAAATAATTAGTGTATTTTTAATAAGTGACATCAAAAGTACCAGAAAAAGTCTTGTATGCAGCCTAACAGACATGCTGTTGTTTATTGTCATCAATATTAATTAAACAACAATATTGTTAAAAAAGAGATATATATATTTTTAGTAGCTTTAATCAGTTATCTAATTTAAAGAATCATTATTTAATTAAAGTTTTATTTAATCATCATGCAGTGAAGACTATACCAACAAATGTTCTTGAATAATTACTTTTATGTTAAGGTTTAATGTTTAATGTTTACTTAATTAGAAGTACTTGAAAGCTAATTATCACTGTTCTAAATTTAAATGGTTCATATTTATATTAATACTTAACATTTTTAATTAAAGGAGTGTGTTCAACAGCATATTATTGCGCATTGAAATCACTAGTAGTAGTATCAACTTTTAAATTTTAAGTCTTCTGAAGCTGTATTATAGGTAAGGAACAAGAAAGGAAAATTAAACATACAGGATTTAGTGCTATATGGGTTAATTTTGATATTTTTTGTTGATTTTTGGAGCTCGACACAAATATACTGTATGTGATCTTTTTGTACGCAAATGATCTGCATGCGTGAAAATTCAGATTTCTCCTTTTGAGTTCCAGCAAACAGCATGTGGGTTTAGAACAACAGGAGGATGAGTAAATAGTGACAGAATTTTCTTTTTTGGGTGAACTTTCTCTTTTTAATGCCACGACTGACTATACGTGATAAATACCGAACCTGTGAACGGAAGAACTTTTGTAGCGAGTGCGAACAGCGAATCAACATTTATATATTCTCCACATTCCTTGTACAAGTACATTCACGCATACATATGAACACACACATACCAGTTTCAGAAACACACCAGGGGCTCGTGAGTTTCCACCTCAAAGCAGCAGTCAATTTGTTTTGCAAGCAAGGTGCGATGCAAAGAAACATCAAGTGCACGAGACGGCTGCAGGGCCGCTCGCTACGTCGCTAGCATTTGAAGAAGCGCAGACGAGATGGAAGACAGCGAAATAAGAGGGAAAGGAAGAGAGAGAAACACAAGTGACATCAAACAGCCACACATTCCCGCACGCGCTGAGTCTAGGCTGGTGGGGAGAGCTCAGCGTTTGTCCTAATCAATACCCAGCACAAGGCATTGAGATGCAGCCAGGGGCTCCCAGCCAGGCAAACGTCCAGGCCGACTGCCAAAGGATGGAGGGAAGAGTGCTGGGGAGGAGGGGGGTGATGGGACAGGAGACAACTTCACAATCTGAAACATTTCCATCCGCAGCCACGATGGGTGTGCCACGCTTTCAGAAATGTCTTCCTGTCACTTATGGTGATGGCTCATTGGAAGGTCTTAAGGAGATTGTGGATCTGCACTCAGGATCCAAACAGGTCATTTTATAGTGACCCTTATCCGATTAAAATCCAAATTGTGGTTAAGGACATATCAAAGGGCTCCACTGAAATACATCATTGCTGAGGGTGAAAAGAATCATTTGCTGACAGATATTCATATTTATACTTGCATTCTGACAAAAACTTTAAAGCAATTTTTAAAAAATCGCTGAATTCTTGTTGTTTATTGTTCTAAAAACGTTTCAGAAACCATACTGTGGATGGATGGATGGATAGATAGATAGATAGATAGATAGATAGATAGATAGATAGATAGATAGATAGATAGATAGATAGATAGATAGATAGATAATGCACTGAATCTTTATTACAAAAACCAAACCAAGCCAAATTTCAACATTTGTGTATAATATTTAATATTGATCTTAAGTGTATATATGTAACAATGTAATTACGTTGTTATTTAGTGCATTTCGACACACTACAAAATTAGTTGTAACACTTTGCATCATGATTACAAATTTAAAATAAAATAAGTTCAAATAAAAATAAAGTTCAAATTCAAAATATCTCATAATATGTTCGTTTGATGTTATTTAAGTTTTATAATTTTCCAACTCTATACTTGTAATGCCAAGCTTTTACGTTCATTTATATGTTTAAGTTAATGTTACACCTTTATTATTATATGCAACTTCATGTTTTTTTTTCTCATAAAAGGGCCTCATAACATTACTTATAAAACATTATTCTCAACACATTATGAGTAAATTTATAATCTTAGATTTTTAACATGGTACTAAAACCCAATATTTCTGGTCCATTTTCTTGTTAGTGAAAGCGTGTAAATTTAAAGTATGTATAGTGTATCTACTAAAGGTTTGTTTTGGAAACTTGACAGACCTGTACTAAAAGCCTCAAAACTCCAAATTGGATCTTTAAGTCGAAAACCCTGAAATCTGTAAAAGACTACTCAAAATGCTTCGCAGCAGAGCTCTGTGTTGAGAGCTTTGTGTGTTACCGAGAGAAAGATCTCTGATGAACAGAGAGCAAAAGATTGTTTTATGGGTAAAATTATCCATGTTATGATTGGCCGGGCTTGGATTGAGCACCTTTTTTGAGCACGTACGGCCAGAACAACAGAGCTCAGTCTTTTGTGCACATAAATGGGTTCATAGCGCTGGAGCTTTTCAGAAGAAAACGAGGCTTGCATCTCCTTTGCTTTTCTCTCCCCCTCTGCCTCCCCCCTTTTCAATCTTTCTATCAATGTCTCTATCATACGGTGGTGTTGCCACTTTGCTATTTTATTCACAACACAAGAATGCACTCCCAGTTTCCCAGGAGGATGACGCTGAATAAGGGAAAAGATGTAGAGGGCTTTGTTTCTAGCTGCTGTTTCCCTTCAGTCAAGCTTTCTGTTGTTTAAATGTTTACACTGAACAGCCCAGAGGCTTGAAACAAGCTTGTATGCAGCAGGAAAATGACACTTTGTCAGAATTTCATCACATTTTCTCCTTTCCAAAGCAATTCTGCCAAGACAAGATCGCTTTGAAAGATTTGCTAATTTCATTTCGACACTAAGCATGTCAGTGGCCAAGGTCTCTCCAGAAGACACTCACTGTGCATTGCGGCTATTCAGAAACAACCTTCGCTACATAAAGACTTTATAAGGACACACGTACACACACCAGCCATTTCCACATTGGCTTGTGCAAATTCTGCCCCGAATTTCTTGACAAATTATCTTGAAGCAAATGCACATGCAGAACGTTTATTAAGCCTATAATACCACCGGCATTTTCCCCTCTCTGTTGCGGTAAACAACCAGAAAACGAAAACCAAATTCACTCATGCTGATGCTCTTTTATTTAAACTAGCCCTGAAATAATGAGTTTCCTCCAAAGGCAGGAATTTCATTATTGACATCCCTCTCATCAAGCATTCAATCTTACAGCATTCAGCTTCTGTTTCCACCCACCTTAAATATCAAATGGTCTGCCTGCGAAACAGAATTGTAAAGATTCTATTACAGCTTTCTTTGGTTTGTAGATTGATTTGAGCTCAGGTACAGAACAAAGCCTGATCCCAAAAAGAGAAAACTTTTATTTTATTGGTTCATTGGTTCTTTTAATCCCACACGGTTTTGATTATGTCATTTAAGAATATGCAAACAAATGTTACAATATTATCGCATTGGACTAAAACCTACTGATTTTGTTCACACAGAGTGTAAAATCTTCTCAAAAGATATTGTTTTTTCATACCTCGATACACTTGTGGTGTCCCCAGTCAAAAATGACCAGCTTCAAAAAAAGTGCTCAGAAATTTCTTGTTATGCTGTATTATTACCAAACACTTCAGACTTTTTGACTTGTTTTCTTTCAGTTATCACAGATTTTTTATTTCTTTTTGGAACTGATTGATCACTTGAGCTTATGCACCTGTTTTTCACTGAATATTGTTTTTTCCACTCAAAAACAGGATAAAAGGCTGGTCATATTTGACTGGCAACACCAAATTAGATAAAGCATTTTCAGCACAACACAAGGGTTAAGAAAGTAAACAGGGTCAGTTTTGTATGTTGCCATTAAATATTACATCAAATTGAATGATATTGTGGCTGGCATCCCAGCAAACACGGAACATTTCAACAACATTTCACAATGCTGCATTTTGGTTGCAGTTAGGTCATGTTGCAGTACAACATTTCAAAAATGATCTAAAAGAGAGAAAAATCCTGCATGCTGGAGTAAATTGCAAGAAATATGAACTGTTTAATGAAACAGCCTGTCATGTTTGTAACCTTCATCAGCCATTTTTTCTTCACTCTTTGAAATATTCTCTATGTCCAATGCACCTGCCGGCAAACATTCAGGTGTGTGTGTGTGTGTGTGTGTGTGTGTGTGTGAGTTTGTGTTTGTGTGTGTGTGTATGTGTAAATCCATATATGGTCATGTTTCCTCACTATTAACTATGACTTTTGCCTCAGTAAACTCCTAATTTGCAGCCTATTAGCAGTTAGTAAGGTAGTTGTTAATTTTAGGTATGGGGTAGTAGGATTAAGAGATCTAAAATATGGTCATGCAGAATAAGGCATTATTATTATTATTATTTTGCTTTATAAGTGCTAATAAACAGCCAATATGCTAGTAATATTAATAAGCAAATGGTCCTGAAACTAAAGTGTTACCCCATCCCCATAGCTAGTTAATAGTGAGAATTGGTCGCCAAACTAAACTGTGAGCATTTTAAACACCCATAATAAAAATGTTGAAAATTTTCCTTAAGAGACTTTGAAATGTCAAGGTTATGTATCTGTACTACAAAAAACTGCAACGTACAAAATTCAAACATATTTGTATATAGAGTGTATATTTACAATCAAAATAAAACCAGATCAAACTATAATAATTTTTGGAAAGTTTTGTTCACTTTTTTATTTCAAGTTCAAAGGCAACTTTGTGCCAACAGCAAACAATTCATCAGCCTGCCAAACATTGCACTTAAGTAAATTGTGATTATTCATATTAATTTGACTTGGAAGAGAACAGCTGAAAAGATGTTTTGAATGGGTACACTAGAAATAAATAGCTCACTCATGCAAATATCGAGCAGCACACACAGAGAGTCTGACAGGAGGCCAGGTTTTTCCTTTTGAAACATTAGTGTATTTTTTACAGCATTCAGCGTTGAATTTTCTAGAGTCTTGTGCAAAATCTCATTTTACCAACAATGGTCACTAATTTTACCAATGCCATTCATCTTATACACATTTAGATGGTCAGATACAAGACTCTCACAGTTAAACACTGCACACATATCTAGTTTGGTCTAGCTTGTAAACCAAGCCTTATGATGGGGACCAATGAGCAACTAGCATTCAAAGCACAACATATGCAGAGATAGTCTTGTCAATAGCATGAAAAAAAACCCTGAATAACACAAAAAGTATCTCATCATCAACTCCAGAAGATCAGTACTGGTATTTCATGACTATTGTATAAACACTACACAGCATCAACCTTCAGCTTACACAGCCAGCATCTACCTTCAAGTGCCGCGCCATGAATAGATGTGATACATACTGAAGCCGTGAGTTTAACACTTTGCCGTAGCGACTGTGAAGAAACCTTTATATGTTTTCGACATAAATAATGTTGTAGTAAAACTGAACACTGTAGCAATATTAAGTGAGCAGGCGATTACAAAACTGAAGGGTTCTCATTATCATCATCAAGCGAGCAGCTTCCAGCAGCTGGTCGTAGACAGAAACTGCTTCCTTACTGATTGGAGCCAGCCTGAGATTCCGGAGCCAAATGATGTTTGTAGATATTCACAGGATTCGGTTTAACACAGAATTTAAAAAAGCTTCATGAATTCATCCTCGTTTGCACCAACTGACTATTGAGACAGAATCAAACCCGATAACAATGGCATTCCAGTAGTGTAATACAAAAAGTCATTCATTTGCGGTAGAATAATGAAAGGGCTTCTTTCGAGCACTCGCAGCGAATGGATAGCAAACAGTCGGATCTCCTCGGGGACTGCATTAGGAGCCTGCATTTCATGGATGCAGTGCTAGATCTGACTCTCGTTGGCCTCACACAAACACTGACAGTCATACCCCCTCAGGCTCACTGCAATTACTAGGCAG